>JAQGBE010000100.1:0-29241 GCA_034698225.1 Scheloribates latipes | reverse complement strand
CACATTACACACTATTAGCGTATTAGAGGCGAAGGCAGTGCAGTGTCGAGCACTTTGTTGGCTACCTTTGCCAGAGCAGAGGCAGAGGTAAGGCCAGACATAGCCAGCACAAGACAGCACAGCACAGCAGAGCACAGTCGGCAGTGCACTGGTATTAGTTGGGCAAATAGCTTATTGCTAATTGAACAGCATTTCCATTACCGAACGCACACATAAGTGGGATCTGCGCTCCATCTGAATAGAGTCGGCGATCGGTGGCGGCGTTACCACCGCTGCCATCATTGGCATCATTGCCATCATAGCCATGAATATTTTATTTCCATTCCATTAACGCCAATCTGTAAATTCACTATATATTGCTTTTTGCAAAAGTGCTTCACTTCGGGCACTATTTTAGTGATTCGCAGAATTATTTCCTCCAAAAAGCAAAAGCTTTCACAATATTAAAGTAAATCATTTAAATTAGGATTTGTTTCAGCGCTCGTCTCATCTCATCTCATCTCACGGCTCACTCGTGTCGCTCAATATTAGACATGAATTACAATAATTTAAAATAAACTCAAACAAAACAATCGATGGCTGGTATGACACACAACAGGGTTTGGCTCTGAAGCGCACAGAAATTTAATTAAAGTAAAAGAATTGCAGGTTTAACTCAATTTATATGAGCCTACGATCCAATTACTTTTCCAATTAGACAATTGTTTGCATTCAGACTCCGCTTAAATCAATATTTAAATTGAACTCTCGATAAACTAATTGACGAAAATTAATTGAATCTAATTTATCTTTCATAAACAAAAAGGCAATAAATTGTGAAAAATGTCAATTAATTACTGAAAATAGCAATAAATTATTTGAATATTTATTTTAAGACAAATAAAAGTCTTTATCGATTGGTTTCTGGCGTTTTGCGAACCAGTCGTCGGACTAATCGTTTAAATATTGGACAAAAAATGTTCCATGATGGATTTTGTTGGCCTCCAATAATTTGTTAGCAATCGGTCGCACAATATATTCATAATTCATAAATTCAATTAAGGCTTTTGCGATCGATTGTTGTGTTTTGTTGAGAGAATAGGAGACGCGCTTTCAATGTCTGCTAAAATGTCTGCTAATTAGTCCATTAAATTCATTTGAATAGAGATAATGTAATTCATAAATAAGTCTTTTGTGGCAATAATTTATGAAAACTCTTACAATTTTGTTGCGTTTTGTCGCCAGACATAGAATGGATGGAAATTTTGTATTAGATTTTTGCCTCAACTCACAGCTCATTATTTTTAATAAACGAATAGAAGAAAAATAGATTCAGTTTTGGTTTCAATAGAATTATTTGCGAATTGAGAGAAAAGATTGGATGAAAAACACATTAATATTTAGAAAGTTTTCGCTCCAAATCTTACTCACAAATGATTTCTGTGTGAGATATGATTGAAAAAAGTGAAATACAAAAAATATAAAAACGAAAAATAGAGTCACAGTTAGTGTCGATATTGAGTAGAGTTAACGCTATTATTGTATATGAAAAGTGAATGTTTGAGTTGATTGAGTGAGAAGAGGGAGAGACAGGACTGGATAGGACTGGAGAGACAGCTCTCACTGGTATATGATTCCCACTATTGCTATGTCACACAATATATTGAATGAATAGATGGCTAACGAGTTCCACAATAGCCACTGATTCGCGTTTAAATCAAAACTCTCGGTCGACCGCTTCAGTTGAGCACAGTTTACCGCAAACCCTCTTATCTGAGTGTTTGAGCGCCATTAAGTCCGACATTAGTCGACACACAATCGTTACAAAATTTAATAACATTTTGCAGTCACTCTCGCAAACTCTCCACTGAAACAACTTTTAATATCTCGCTCACCAAATCAGGTCCTAATAGTCTGCCAACAAATTCAATGCAATATTAAGAAAATGTATTTTAATGTCAGCTCTTTTTCCTCTTTTTTGCTTCATATCAATGGTTATATTCCGCAGACTCTTCGCCGCAAATAATTATGTGTCGACTCTAATGGCCTTTTGATGCCTTTGACTAAATAATTATTTTCTCTGGTCTTCCGTCGAGTGTTGGGCCGCACAGAGCATCGCATCCGAAGCCAACGCAACGCATCCCTCACTTCTCCTGCTCTCCCATATTAGACATACATTAAGTGCCACTGTTTTCACAATTTAATATATTTTTGCCACTAATAGTCTTAACCTTTCAGCGAGTTTGTTGTCGCTAAAGATTTAACTTTCGTTGCGTTAGACTCTAAGAGTAAAAATAACTTTTAATGAATCCGATTCTGCGACGAATTGGCTCTTAGAAAAGTATCGACTTATAGAATGGCTATTTATGGCTAATTGCCACAATTATAAATTGCACACATCTGTGATTGATAGCTGATGCCATGCTCAATTTGCGATCGACATTTTACACCCGATTTGAGATGAGAACAATTGGAAATAAATAAATTATGCCCTTTGGATCGACTAATGCGAGGATAGGTGCGATGGAAGCGACGGCACGACTCCAGTGATCATCATTTGCTGTCTTTTTTGTGTCCGAATTATAATATTATATTTATTTTGATGTTGACTTATAGTAATTCTCTTTTTGTTTGACTTCAGTCTTATATCATAAGAATTTATTACATTTCGAATGACTTTTTAATATTCCGTTCATTTATGACAAAAAATATTTGGAATAATAGTTATTTCTGAGGAAAACAAATGGATTTCGATTTGTTTATAATGAAAGACATGATTGCAATGATTGCGATGCCAGACAATGGCTGACAGTCGTGTCGTTTGCGGTCTTCGGGCGCTATCGGTCGGGCAGTGACGGCACACGTGGGAGACCTCAACACAAACAGCACTACATTGTAATGCTATTCAAGCGGTCGAATAGCAAAATAAGTTCATTTAATTTATTGACTCGAATGCGGACTATGATTAGTGTGGCGACTGTTGTGAGCCATTACTGCAATGGTGTCCCCCCGATTCGCCGAATCCCATTTCGCGAATTCCCATTTCGCCGAATTTTTATATCCCGATTCACCGAAAGATTTTTCATGTCTCATTTCGCCGAAAAACTTTATGTACTAGCAATCACAATAATTATTATTTCATGAGTACTAGTCATTAGATATTTATGATTTTAATTTATAATTTAATTCGATATGCGATGTATGATCATGCCAAATTTCGAATTAATATCTTAATTGGAAGATGTTTAATTTAAAATTTCTTTTTTGGTGATAAATTAATTGTTATAAAGTTTTTCGGCGAAATGGGAATTCGCGAAATGGGAAAACTGCGAAATCCGATTCGGCGAAATGGGATTCGGCGAATCGGGGGTGAACCGTTGTGAGTATACGAGAGAAGAAGTATAACAAAACCTGAGGGGAGCCATAAAACTAAGTGTAAACACAATAAATCTAATGATTGGCTTATCTTAGAATAACTGAGCGATAAATTGACTAAAAATGTCAATCCATTTGTTGGCCAATCATTTGTCAATTTAATGTCGATTACTATTCAATGAAAGACTACTTGAGATGACATTTACTTTAGTCTAGCAATTCAATAGAGTTTAATCACATTTTCGTGATATGGCTTTCGAGTGAAACTAAACTGAATGGAAGCGGATTTGAAATGCAAATCATTGTGAAAATGCTGTTCAGTATTATCTTAACGATTGTTAACCCGATTGGAATCAACTGATGGCTGACAAACACAAACCATTGCATAATTGGAGACCAATTGAGTCGAGGCTTACATTCGTTATTGATTTTGATAGTCTTCCGGTATTCGGGAACCAGAGGTCTGATGACATCAGCGATTATCTGTTTGAAGCAAACCTCTTCAGTTCCGCTCAGCTTTTTCAGTATAGTTCCCTGGGTTTGACCGGAAAGAAAGTTTCCTGAAGTCGGCGTTTAATAGATCAAGGAAAAATAGCTCGGTTAATACCGAATAGTATGGCATCGGCGTCATTACAAAAGATAATCCAAACAGTAAATACCTTGGTGGCCCGCCAACTGCACCCACGGGTACTTCTGCTTCTTGTATGTCTGGATGAAGGGCGACGTCACCAGAGATCGCACTTTCTTCCAGGCAGATATCTGCGCAAGGTGGACACAAGACCATCAATATCACCAAGATCAGTTTTACTATTGACACACATTCGTGATCTGTCTCTGCATTTGTCATCGAATTAACGATAATTTCTCATTAGATCAATGAAAGGAATGTGTTTTTGGCGATTTGCAAGAGAATGTCGGCACTGGACGACCCGAACAAATGTCACCCAAACCGACAATTCATGTGATCTGAAGTGTATTTCAACACTCGATTCGATTGTAAATTATATATAAATATTAATTTAATTTAGTTTCAATTGCGATAAAACCAATACTTATGAGTGAGTCTAACCTTAGGCTTAACGATATTTTCATCTGAAGACCAGTCACTGCTGAGGTCATCGCTGGACGGCTCTCCATATTCTAGTTTGTGATTGACTTTCAAACTAAGCGAATATTCCTGGTAACCATTGACAGACAGTTTTTCGATTTCCTTTATGTCACACATTGTTTTCACTCAATTAGATTGAGGTCTGACTCAAACATTACTCAATCAGAACTGGATTTTCAATTTATATAGCACTTCGACAATCGAGACAACTGTCCAAACAGTAAGTGTGCGGACGGTTTGGCGGAGGACTGGAGTGAGTGTTAGTGAGTAGTGAGTAGTGAGCGGTGAGTGGAATGCCTGGCAATGGAATGGCGATCACATCACTGATCACATCCTTATTCACTGCTAAATAGACTGCTTTACAAATGAGATCACACGACAGACGACACTCGGCTCACAAACCAAACACTTTTCATACAAAAAACTTCAATAGGAGTGCACTAAAAGATAAAACAGAAGCGAAACAGAACTGAACTGTAAGGTAGAGTAGAGTCTAATGAGCACAGGTTTAGTGTTGTGCCCGCCGTTAGGCTTCCAATAGAATTATCGCTTATCGAAGGCAATAAATACATTAACGCATTTGGCGTTTGGTTTACTCAAAAGCCGACGGAACGGACATTCGTTTGAGTGACACAACACTTGTCAAGGGTTTCAAAGTTTGCTAACTAATAGTCATTTATTGCGATAACTTATGTGACAACAAAACAGATACTAATGAGTAATATTGGGCCAAATCATTGCCTGTTTGAGTCAATCAGTAATAGTAAACTTATGGCCGGTTGTGCGTCCGTTTCAATGAATTAACCATTTTTATCAGTTACCCACTATCACCACCATCACCACCATCACCACTATCACCACGATCACTTCCATTACGAGTACTATTTTTATGACGACAGATCATAAATAATAATGACCACTATAGACATTATAGACATTGCCAGCTTAATATCATTCCAGCGCTAATCTGTTTGTAAGTTTCCTTAAATATTAATCACTTATTATTAGTGATTATAACTTCGGATTCAATATTCCGACATTTAATAATTAATTTAGTCTGAATTTATCCAACAAATATATCGCTGAGTTGGTGGTTCTCCTCCTCCTTGCTCATTAGCTCATTATCTTTAGTCCTCTCCATTAAACAGAAATTAACGATTTTTTCATATCTTCGATGTAATTCATAGTGTTTGCCAGGGTTTAGCCGCCAACAAGACATGAGCATGGTTTGATCAATCAGCCAGTTCTTAAATTGTTTCTTTCAGAACTTACAATCGAGTTGTAAGTTGAAATGTAAATTCTGATTAAAGACACTTTAATAAAAATTCATTTAAAACCTGACAGAGAAATGAATTTCTTGGGTGTCGTCGGGTCTTAAATAAACATAGAATAATGTGATACGAGTTTTGATTAGCAATGTTTGTAATTATAGCAAAGTTGCGGAGATGTGAGAAATTGGGAGATAATTAGTTACGATCAGTAAAACTATATACTGGTATCAAAAATATTAGTTAGCATAACAACCATAATGAGAGGGCAAGCAATGAACAGATAAGTCATTTGATGACTTGACCATGTTCACTGGTCACTGGTCAATGGCAGCGACCAATCGACCAGTGCTCGCAACCACGTCTCAAGAGTATTGAATCGGATGGCGATATGTTCGCCAAATTGAATTTGGGTTAAATAGATAATTGCTAGTTGGCATTGAGCAGACAAAAGGCGAACACTTTATGTTGGTTTGCCATTAGTTATGTCACTCACAGAAAAATAAAGAATATTTGAATTGAAATTCTATAACACATGTGGAGTGACGTTAGGAGTGACGCAAAGCCTAACCTTAGAGTGCGGGCCAGCCTTCAGACTCACCGATCGCTCACTCAATGATCACAATTAAAACCAATCAAAACATTCAGCTCTCGCTTTGGCTCCGATAAAAAGCAGTTTTGCCTCAATTTCAATAATATTTAGTTTAAATTGTCGTCAGATATGTGAAGACCAACAGAGACAGAGACGGCTCGACCTGTGCTGAGCACCTCTGACAGAGCACTCGGTTCTGTGGAAAAGCGATTATGTTTTGCAATTCAGATGCGCTCAGCCTTTCTCACCGTCTCTGCTAATTAGAGGATAGCCTCCCGATAGTGCATACGTGACCAAAGAGACCAATCCGTACGAAAGTTTACAGTTTTGGCTCGTTTTGTGTATTTATAAATTATTTATAAACTTTCCAAATGTTGCAAAATTGGACTTTTCATACTTAAAGACGTCTGTAATTGGTATCCAAATCATGTGAGATTCAGATATCACATTTGGCTCGCTTATCACTGGCATCTTGGTCATTAGCCATTCGGTTTGTATTGAATTGGCTTGCCTGTTACGAGCAAAACAGACTACCATGGTAGCTAAATTGTTGTTGGCCACTCACTTGGAGTGGACTTGATAATTGGCGAATAGCATGAAATGCTAACAAATTGTGATTGTCTGGTGATTTTCGGGCAAATATATCATGTCATGTCATGGAGTGAACAAAGGCTACTATTTATTGGATTTTTGGCTAGAATTGATAAAATAATAATAATGTAAGAATCGACCTTGGTGGATAATAAATAACAGGAATATCAATCATTTGGTGTTTGATTGTTTGAGTGAGTCAAGAGATTTATGAGTTTTTTGAATGATTTTCATTACTTGTAATTATTTTTTGAGGAAATCAATGATTTATAGTCGGAATCGATAACAGAATCGCTTTCCAGAAAGGATTCAATTGAGACAATAACTGATATCTTGTCAGACATTGAATAATTCATCGATTGATTCCAAGAACAGACTATTAGAACGTTTACACCGAATGTTATCCAAACTATTAGTTAAGATTTAAGTCAACTTTTTTCTGGCAAATCAAAAGACTTTTCAAAACATAATATTTTCCGAATATTCGGAAAAAAGAAAACATCGATTCAGTCATTAATGGATTGCAAAACATAAATATTCAGCGAAGACTTGCAGAGACTATACTATACACTGTATTGGACTTCACTTCGATGACTGCACTCACCGGCGATAGTTTGCAGGCAGAGTTGTGGACCTGGGTCTCGACGAAGTCCTCCTCGCCGAGCGACGACAGACTGGAACAACTGGAAGATATACTGCTAATGGAGTCGCGTCTTTTGGGCGGTAACGTGAAGTAGCTTTCGATGGCGAGCGCCAACACATTCGAGTTCTGTTCACTTCTCTAAGGGAAAGCCATTAGAGGACAATCGGCTCAACTGAGGCCAGACCTCATCGCTGTGGTCACTGATGACCACACTGGGCGTCTCCAGATGGGGACACGACATGGAGTTCTTTTTGCGATTGTGCGGCCAGAGGTCGGGATGCGGTCCGTACTCGGCTTTGATATCCATTTTGACAGATGTGTCGAAATTGTATTTACTTTCGGCCGAACCGAGAGATATGTTGTATTGGATGTCGGAGTCGATGAAAGGCATGATTATGGCAGAATCACTGCTGTTGGATCTGAGCAAGGCACAACGAAATGGTGGTAAATCATCGAACAGTACTTGAGATAAGCGGTTATCGAAGCAATTATTGTATAAAAGGATTAGACGACGATTGGAGCGCCTAATCAGCACTGGACTAATCATTACCTGAGAGAACGACTCTTCTGATTATTGCCACAATCACTGGTCACGGGATGGTTAGGACGGCTGCTGTTCGGCACCGACTTGGGCACCGACTTGGGCACCGACTCGGATGGCACACAACTCTTATCACAGCTAATCGTATTGGAATCGGTGTCCCAATTGTCTTCATGACTATAGTAATCACTGGGAGACATGTCCGCAGGACTAGACCCGTCCTCAGCACTCGTCGAACTCAGATTCGAGTGGTTCGAGTGGTTTGCACTCAGACTCAGGTACCCATCGAATTGCTGACCGTCGCCGCCGATGGCCTCATCCAAGTGGCGCAAGTCGTGCATCGGCTGTGGGTTTTCGGTTATTTTGATGATTGGGTTCTCCAAAGCGAATCTCGATTTGCAGTCATTCGAAACGATTGTCGAAATATCACATCTTCTGAGTAAACAATCGGAATTCAGATCACTTTCCACCTCATCTGAAGACACGGACCTATTGATGGACTTTCGTCTGGCTTTGAACGAATTGACTTTGAGGACAGGTATTTGTGAACAGGAATAGCACTTTCGGAGAGAAAAGCCGAATCTGAGGCCGGCTTTGATTGTCTTCGACTCGGATGACAGATCGTAATCATTGGCCGATTGTGTGGATGAGTCGAGAATTTTTCGTTTGTAGAAGTGATTCATAGTCTCGGGGTTTCAGTCATTTTATGACCAAAAAGTTTTCGAACATTTTCAGCAAATATTTTGTCTTCGTTTCAGATATCCTTAACCTATATAACCGAATACAAAGACTCGATTAATGCATTTCTCCAACACTTCGTGCAAATTGTGGACAATTTAGGGCTCACTTCAACACAGAGACAGTGACACAAACTAATTGGTCGCTGTATTCGAGGCAAAAATCAGTTCAGACTAATAGCAGTTTTATCTGAAAGCCTATCAAACATTGTAATGATATCAAAGTTAACGAAATGCTATGCAATTAAAAGTAGTGGATATCCCTCGTCCGCCCCTTCCGGGTCAGCACTTGCATTGACAAATGTCTTCAGCACTACATATCATTTGATATGCGACTCGATATAAACAATTGGTGTCTGACCAAGGTTTAACATTTGACATAAATCTGGGTTCGTCGCACACACTTGACACCTGGTACCTGTCCTTGCTACCTGCAATATATATTTCCAATTCAGCAATTTGGTTCAATTGAAATAAGAAAGTGAACCCAATGCTCATTGACGCAAATACCAAGCAATAATACAAATATATACAATCAAACAAAATAAAATTAACTACGACACAATCATAAATGCATGATAATTATTACTAGAAGCTTTCATTTGTGCGCATTTTCACCAGTAAGGACTCTAATGTGGAGAATAAATTATAAATTGAGTCAAGTCACTCATTACAAACATAGCAAGGTGGTCATTTTCGTGATGACTAGAATGCCGGAAAATGCGCGGCATTTCGTCAATCGAGTGTGACGTCGGATAGTTGCGGGATAACATGTGTCTCACGATAAAATTGTTCTAATAAATTATGAATTTACCCATTTCATTTCATTTCATTTTTGCAGATGTCTGGCAAAACTTGGAAATCGAATATAATTAGTCAATCACCACAAACGATAGCTTTTGCAGGAGAATGAGAATTGTTTCAACACAATTAATAGCATCGATAGAGTCGTATAAATTAATGGTTGGATATACATCTAGGGGTAGCCAAGCCTATGTCTACCCAGGCGGGAGTTTCCACAAATTTAGGCTAACGGGGGATAAACAAAATGGCTACCGCCGCCATTTTTCGGCCAAATCCACTTAAATTAAGCTTAATCACGTCAGATTTAAGCCGTTCTTTGGATTTTAGGTTTATTACAGTTTTAATTTTGTTAAATTAACATTAATCAAACTTAATTGTGGATAAATTAAGTTTTAATCCGGTTTAAATTGCCGAAAATGGCTATTTCCGGGGATTATCGATATCGAATTCAAAAGGGTTTTTAATATTTTCGAAAGCAGGGGATTAGCCAAAAATCCCCCTTGGCTAGCCCTGGACATATCATATACTGTATGCGTGTATGTCTTGAGTGGAAACCTTCGTCGGTCACTATTTCTTAATAGCTGGCAATCAGGAGCCAGTCTTGCGGTCATCAATCAATCAGACATATTATGTAATATTTATTTGAAGTGATGCCCAAAAGGAAAATCAATCAATAAGTTTCGATAAAACATTAAAAATAGCTGTTTAGCCAACAAATCCAAGCAATCGAGCGAATCGTTGATAAACGATAAAGTTGTGAAATGTTATGCGAAATATCGGCTCTGCAATGCAAAACCAATTGTCGTATCACTGGTCTCGCAATCCGTTTGACTCGATTGGAATACAATATATTAGTCAATCATTAATCAACGATCGCCGAACTTTGCAATTTGCAAGTCTATCGGCTATACCAACATAGTGTATCATAATTGTTCTAACTGTAGATGCACATGTAAGACATATGAAACAGCATGCAGAATGCGAGATAGTTGTCATCGAGCGAATGCATTGCTGCTAATTCGATGACTGCATTCCATTAATGTCTGGTAAGCGAGACATTAACGCCGTATAAGTGTTAACATCGTTAGTGTTTGACAGTAAGCCTCGAAGACTGACTCCCAATAGAGTAATAATTGAAAGCAAAGCAATAATTAAGAAAAGAGAAGCGAAACTTAATTTCCTTGAAAGCCATGCAAAGCCATTATACACTATGTGTATGTTATATACTATGCGAATGACGTAAATATGGTTTAAAGACGACTCCAAATCAAGTTTTAATCAATTTGGAAGACATGAAAACGCGATTCGAACTTATAATTACGTCCGATCTCTGATTGAAAGGTCTCCTCTCAGACTCACAATATATGTGGCCCTAAATGGGGAAAAAACTTTTTCCGTCCGATAATAATGAGTTAGAGTTTACTTGTAGTTAAGATCAGTTCGGGAGAGCAATGACTTTATACGAGTTTCGCTCACTTCTTATGGCACAATGCGTACAACACTTGTGGAGAGTGACATCAAAAGTGACGGAAATTGTTATTCACTATTAATTATAAGCAGTGTTTCGACACAACAATCACAAAATCAATTGACAATAGGCTGGCGATTGTGGCAATCGATCTGCAGTGAAGACAATTGACACACTTAGAGGCACTCCTTTTCTATCAGGAGTTGGTTGGAGTGTATTATAGAGGAAGTACTTTGAGAAAAAAGTTTACTAAATTGAGGCCAATATTTGCGTCAAAATAAGCAAATTTTCTCAGCGATTGGTAATTAGGATCGCCATCGCAAACGTGGCATATGTTGGCTCAGATGTGGAGCCGGGCTCTACCTCGGAGAGTGGGGCCGACGGATGTCTGGTGGATGTCGAGCTCATCCATTGGTCACTCGTCACTTGCCGTCAGTTTATGCCTGAGTTGACACAAATCTCTTGTTTTGTACAAATGAGAGAGCGATGACAAATATTATTCATAACTTGAGTCAACAAATAGTGAATTAATGGATGATTTGTTGGCAACTGATGTGTTGATGGCATTCAACAGTCGAGCGATATTCCGACGAACCGACTGAGGAGTGAGGACTCGAGGTTTGAGGTCTGAGGCAAAGCCACTGCAAGAATGAGTGACTGATATGCTATCAAATCATTGCAATGACTATCGGATTGTCTGAATACCGACCACTCAATGCATGCGCACTGTCGTCAGGACTCAGACAACTTTGCAGACACAAGAAATCCGTGAAACAGATTCGGTTGCAGTGGTTGTGGCGGTTGTCGACGACTACATTCATTTATTCAATTCATTTCATGTCATTTGACTTAATTGTCATTCGAGTCTATTGTTCCTCTCGTTTGACTCAGTCATCACTTCAAATAACCGATCGATTAGTTCGATCACAACTTTTGCGCTCAGTTATCACGATAACTTAGACTAGCTAAAACTAGTTTCCAATCTGGTTGCTTCCAGGTTGGTTCCAGACAACTTTCTACAACTTCAACACTTATTGTTTTCTAGTTTAGTCAACTTTCAAATATGACCAGACCTCAGGTCAACAGTGATGGAAAACAATTGATGTCGATTACTATGAATGAATTTCGAATTAAAATCATCGAAGATCATACTTCGAAGACCCAGAACTTACAAAGCAATGAAAGTCAACTAATAATTAACAACAAATTCCAATTCCAATTGGAGTTAAATTATTTCGTAACCAACTGTTGAATGCATTGCTTAAGCCATTCAGCGATCACTTGATTTAACGTAATGTTTGAGCGCTCGAGTGATTGTGAGACATGTGATTGTGTTTTCATTGCATTGGTTTATATCATCTGAGGTTTGGATCAATTCTTCTGATTCAAAGCATGTCATTAGAAGTCAAAACAGAAGCCGTCGCCGACGACAAAAGCTCTGAGATGATAATGAACAAGTATTTGACGCATGAATTGTCTTGATTTGATTTGATTTGTTCGTTTGCCAGTATCGTTGAGTTGTGTCGCGACAACGAAAAGGGCATAACTGAGAAGACTCTTCAGATTGCGATGTCGAGCGTCAGTCCTCTGGTTAGAGCCAATGCCGTCAACCAACTGCTGGCCCTCCAGACCATCGAGATCTGCAAACAAGGAACACAACTGTTGTACCGAATCAAAGAGCAGTCCAATAATCAGAAAGGTGTGTCTTCTAAATGATTAAAGATTGGACATTAAAACAGATGAAACAGATGTCAATTGATTCCAATGTTATTAAGGCTCCAATGAAGAGGAACGAGTCGTCTTCGAGATCATAGAAAAGTCTGCCAACAAAGGCATTTGGATCCGAGACATCCGATTCCAGTCAAACTTGTCTCAAATGCAATTGAGTAAAATCCTGAAGAACATGGAGAGCAAGAAAATGATCAAATCTGTCAAATCGGTGGCCGCACAGAAGAAGAAGGTCTATATGCTCTATGATATCGAACCCGACCGGTCGGTCACCGGCGGCTCGTGGTATAGCGGAAACGATTACGAGTCAGAATTCATCGAAGTCTTGGCTCAACAGTGCCTCAGATTTCTTTGGGAAAAGGTATTCAACACTGATTTTGAATCTGCCGTTAGTTGATTATAGATTAGATCTAAGATTACAATCGTTTTCCAGTCAAAATCGGCCAAATTAAACGACAAAAACGTTTCGCGTCTCAACAAATCATTGTCCATGTCTTCAGAAGTATTGAAATTCATTTTAGACCTCGGCATAAGTAAAGTGCAGCTGAGTGTCGATGACATCGAATCAATTCTCGACACTCTTGTCTTCGATGGCAAAGTGGAGAAACGCGTTTCAGTGGCCAACACCAGCGGTCAGACCCACAAAACTTATCGATATATCGAGCCATTGGCCAAAGACACCGGTTTTATGCGAATGCCGTGCAGTGTGTGTCCGGTGTATAACGACTGTCGCGAAGGCACCGCAATATCGCCCTCGAAGTGCACGTATTTCACAGATTGGTTCGATATGTGATTATTTACATCTCATTTGATTCATGTAATTATTTAATGCATTTTGAAGTAAATTCTATTATAATTTATATATAAAATGATTCAAAATATATATACCAAATATGCGTCGATTTAAATTGAAAACTAATTTGAAAACTTGTGAAGAAATGGTTCATTGCTTTCGGAATCCTTTAAGAATGGGGTAAATGTTGTCGAAAGCTTCGTATATTTCGGTCCTAACCTTAGCGCCTGAAGTGTTGAACGAAAGCATTAGTTAGAAAACCAATGATAAAGACCTGTTAATCACCTGTTAAGACCACTTTCCCGGAAACGAAGATCAGTAATACAATGCGAGGTTTGACCATTCGGTAGATGAGACCGGGAAACAGTTCGGGCTCATAGCTGGAGAACTGACTGTGCGTTAAGACCAGTCCTTCCAATCGGATGGGAAACTTGACGTCACAACTGCCGACCATATTCTGGATCTTGAAGTCAGAAAACTTTGCCTGAAATCAGTTTGAATTGAATTAATGGAGACATAAGAATAAAGTGTAATAAAAGCGTGTTTACATCGAAACCCAACTTCTGGACGATCCGGGCGTACTTGCGGGCGGCCAATCGGGACTGTTCTTCACTCTTGGCACCGGTGCAGACCATTTTACCCGAACTGAAGATTAGAGCCGTAGTCCTGGGCTCACGGATCCGCATAATGACAGCCGCAAAACGTTTCGGATTGTATTCGGCATTTCTTGCGTGCAAAGCGATCTTCTTGAGGTCGAGTCTGCAGCCGAGGTTAACAGTGGAGACTATGTTCTGGAGCTGAGGCACAATTCCCGGGTCTGTCGAGACCGGTGTGATCGGCGTCATGGGAGTCATCGGCGTCATCGGTCCCTGCGGTCCGACACTACCGAACGATGGCATGTGATTGGATGCGGGATTGGGTGTATTGGATGAGGTGATCGGTGGGTTGGCCGGCGAGGCCGTGCTCTGGATCACACTGGGAGGACCGCCACTGCGCTGAGGCGTTGACGGCATCGACAGGTGGTCGTGGTGTGGCGGCTGGATCGGCGACGGCTGCACGATCTGGCTCTGGAGGAATGCCAAGTGCTGCTCCTCCGGGTCCAGAGCGTCGTTGTGCGGGTTCGACATCAGCGAAGACATCGCGTTGAATGGGTGCGGGGCAGACATGGCCCGGCTCTGCGACTGTCGGGCGGCGGTCGGACACAACGATCGGATACAAGGCTTGAGTGTAAAGAATTGGGATTTAAACCGATTTAAAGCTAATCAAAGCAGACATCAGAGCTCTCACTGAATGGGCTTCAGAGCTGTCGAGGGTTTTGCCGCTCACCGCTCGAGACATCTGTCGGACAGTCTGTCGGGCGATCGCAACACTGCTCTCATAAAGTATGTCCACAGCTGTGGATAAGCAACACATCGGTTGGCTATTGAATCGTTCGGTGAATTGGTTGGCAGGGAGTGAGACGTCGAGTGACGATATATTTGGCTCATTTGGCGCACAACTGTCGCGAATCCCGATTGACTCAAATGTCATGTGTTTTGTTTGCCATCAAAATTGGTTACCATTTGCGACAATGATCTGAAGACATCAGTCGATTACGAGATGAGTGAAACCGACTTCAGACAACTGACGGATGTGTTGAGCGGTGACCAATTGAGTCAACTGCCGGATGACATCAAAGGCAGGTTGTGTTCACATCTGGCACTAAAGCAAACCGCTATCGACAACCTGAAGAGTCAGTTGTCGACTGTGACCACCAATGCTGAGAAGAAGTGGTTCGCTATCGACCGCGAACTCCAAAATGGAAAGTCTAAGCTTCGGATGAATGAAGACTTCAGCGACAAATTGAGGAATCAGCTGAGAGAAACTGAAGACCTTCTTCAGAAGTCGCGCCACGAATACTATGAAATCCTCGAAAGTTTGTCCACACTTTGAAAGTTGTTTTTCTAACTGATTCTAATTATGTTGTCTTTTAGGTCGAGATTCGCTTAACTATGAACTCAATAGTCTTAATGACAAAGTGAAGAGAGTGACCGAAGATAAGGCAGACTTGTCTGAAATTCTTGACCGCAGACAAGAGGAGATCCAAAGTCTTCAGAATGAACTGAAAACTGTTTGCTCTAAACTCAAGACAAATAGTGAGGGAAGACTTGAAGCGACGGTAAAAGCGAGTGAACTCGAAATGAAATTGGTTTGCGTTCAGCATCAGGAGGAGAGAATGGCCCGCGAGAGGGACCTCTTCAACAAACAGATCCAGTCTCTCACCGAAGAGCTCAACGCCAAAACCAGTGAATTGTTTTCACTGAGAAAAGAGCGAACCATTCAAGTGCTCGAATTGCAGTCCCTTTTGGAACAGAAGACCGAAGAAAATGCTAAGAATTTGGAGGACATTCAACATTTAAAACAAGTGATCGACAAAAAGGACAAAAACATAGAAACTTTAGCTCAAAGAATGGGCGAAATTCAACACTACAGTCAACAGTTGGAGGAAGACTTTCAGAACGAGCTGAACGCTCAGACCAATCTCGTTGAGTTGCATAAACAGTCGAACGCTGAGCTCAAGAAGAGAAATGAAGAGCTGATCGAGACTATTGAGGAGATGCAAAAACTGTTGCAATCGGCTAAACAAGCGCACAATGAGCTTGAAATGGCATTCAATGAATGTCAGACGCGGTTTGGCCAACAGTTGAACGAATCCGCAGAACAGAACACTATTTTGGCCAAAGAAGTGGAAGAACTTCGCAAGACTTTGGCCGACACTACTCGTGAGGTCGAGTTTGAACGACAATATCCTTTGGCGTCAAACACGAGGAAACTTCTGGGGAATGACACTAATTTCACCCACATATTCAACGAATTAATGTCCACACAAAAAGAACTAGCACTTCAGAAGAATGAAAACGCTGTCATCAAAGAACGGCTGAACCAATTGATAAGTGAAGCCGAAGATAATGCACCGCTTCTGCACCGAAAAATCCAAGAGCACAACAGATCCCTTCAAATGATTGGTGAACTTCAGAACCAAATATCTGCATTGATGACTGACCGGGAGGTTTGGCTCCAAGAGAAGGACACTATTGTTCGAATCAATCAACAGTTTGAGCGAGAAATCAAGCGATTTGAAGTGGAGAACAGGGATCTCTCCCGACAAATCCAGGCTCTTATAAGAAGTGTTCAGGAAGCTCGAGGCTTCAGAATTAGCCGCGAACAAGAGTGCCAGATATCTTCGTCTGACTTTGATGTGTCGCCAGAACTGATCACTTTCAGAGATATAGAGGAAATTCAGACACGAAATCGTGAACTTATGAGTGCTTTAAGAGAAGCGAATGACAAAATCAAGAGATTGCAAAACGATAGCAATGATGTCAAGAAGAATGCCATTCAGAAGGATTTGGATGAAGCGCTTCTTCAGTTGGAGAACCTTAGAGAAGAGAGAAGACAGCAGACAGAACTCGTCGAGGCTCTAGTCAAACAGCGGGATGTTTTCAAGATGATGGCCGCCAATGCCGAGACCAGTCACGCCCAGAAATCTTCCGTCGCTCCGTTTGCTTCTTTGGCTCATCGCATGTTCGGAGCGACCAATACTGTGAGCGCTGAAGACCACAACAAATTGAAGGCTAGTTTCGATGAAATCAAAGAAGAATTGGAAAACCTTAAGAAAGAGAGTGACAACAAAGTGAAGCATTTGACTGAAGCCAATAGTAAAATGAAAGACGAGTTGTCGCAGTTGAAGATCGAATGCGCCAAAACATCGTCGGAATTGATGTTCGCGACAGAAAAGTTGGAAATGTTTAAGACTAATAGCGAACAATTCCAAAAAGAGAACTCAATATTACGCGAAAAGACTACACTTTTGACTGAGAATAACAAAAAGAACGACAAAACTTTGGCAGTCCTTAGACAAGACCTGCTTAACGCCAACGAAAAGGTGAACAGATTGGAGATGACTCTCGAAAACGTCAAATGTGAACGCGATATGTATAAAAACAATGAGACAACTCTTCTTCGGGAGAAAGAACTTCTCGTTAGAAACCAAGAAAATCAAAACAAACTGATAACTACTTTGCAGACACTTCAGAGTGGTTTCAATCAATCGGAAAGCGAAACAATTCGTGAACTCAATCAACAGATTGCAAAACTTGAGAAACAGAACAATCTTTTGCGGGCGAAGTGTCAAAAAGACAGTGAAAAATATTTGGAGACGACTCAGAATTTTGACAAACAATTGCAAGAAATGAAGGATAAGCTTAGTTCTGAAGTCCAAAAGTATTTTACGGTCAATAAAGAGCTGATTGAATGGAAGACTAAATTGAAAAACGTGGAGAACGAGTTGAATAATACGAAAACAGAACTTCTCACTCGAGTTCGAGAACTGAATGCAATGAAGTTGAGCGCAAGCACTTCGACGCCTTCTGAACAGACATCGGAGGCACTAAAGAACGCTCTTCAGACACAAAATACTCTTCGGGACCAACTCCTCGATTCACAGAACGAAGTGAAACTGTTGAGAGAGAAACTCAATGCGAGCACTGCCGCCAACACATCACTACAATCGCAGTCAACGCAACAGTTGGCAGGCAATGCAAATCAGAACACTATTGTCCAGTTGAGGAAAGTTGCGAGAAAGTACAAGGCTCAGTACGACGAGCTCAAACTGGAATTCGACAAATTGGCCGAAACCAAACAGAGCTCCACAATGGAAGCCATCGCTAGTGGGCCGTCAGCACAGGATCTGCTGATGATCGAGGAATTGACTAACAAAGTGAAGGAATTAGAACTACAAGTGACTAAACTAAACACCGATTTGACTCAAGTGACGGAAGAGCGCGATGCGGCCAGAGGTCAGGCGGCCGAGAAAGAGGAGAGGGCGAAGAAGATTGCCACACACGTTAGTATTGAAATTATATTGCAATTGTTGTTATGTCAAAGATTGAATGATTATGAAGATGAGTAACATTTGTTCCATCTATTAGCTGTTTTTCTAGCTTCTAAGTAAATGATTACCAAATTGACCATGGTGAATTGAGTTTATTACTGAAATAACTGTTAATATCTCCATTTCAGGCCAAACAACGATTGGCAGACATTTCTGGTCAAAAGACTAAAATAACGACAGAAAAAGAAGCGCTGGAAAAGTTGACCGAAGAGTTGAGAGAAAAGATTAAACAATTGGAACAATCTCTCGAAGAGAGCACTCTAAGAATGGCAACCTATAAGTCACAATGCGATGCCAAAGAGGCGAGACTTAAGGACCAATTGGCGGAATCACTGAAAGAGATCCAAGAGCTCAAGACTCAGCAGCAACAGAAACAGTCCCGACCGCAGACCCAACAGACTTCCCAATCGGTTAGCGTTTCTGTCGGTGTCTCCACAGCCGCGGTTCAGACATCTCAGGCTCCGAACCCGGTTCGCCACTCTGTTCATCCACAACCCGCTGCTGTGCGACCGCTCTCCACAAAGTCCACTCCGACTGCAAGTATCAGACCTCTGGCAGTGGCGCCAACTCTTCACCGAACCGGTCGCCCCACAAATGTTTCTGCCCGAACCGCCACCATTGTGACAGTCCAGCCCACCACTGAAGTAGCGACTGCACACCAGTCCGTACCTCAGGCCGCGGTACAGCCCACGCAAACCGTATCGCAAGTGACAGTTGTGGCGCCGAGTTCTGGCTCAGAGTCGGATCTAATCCCTTCGGAAAGTGATGACCAAATGGAGGAATTCCCGGCCACACAACCATTAAATGAAACCACTGAACAGCAGTCAACAGAAGTTTCTTTCGTTGAAGAAAGAGAAGAATCGCGTCCACCCGTTGGCAGGTCTGAACAGTTGACCGAACCTTCGACATCGACATCGACTAAAAGAATAGACAGGAATCGGGACAAGATTTGTCTTAAGAGATCTCGAATCACAGACGAGCCAAACACTCAAATTGATAATAAGAAATCGAGAACAGATGTTGAACCTGAAGTGGTCAGTCAAGAAGAACCGAAACAAACGACAGAACCGTCGGGCCATCAAATGGCAGCCAACGACGATGCAGATGACGACGTGATAGTGATAGGCAGTGATGACTCAGACGAAGAACAAATAGTAGAACCGAATTCACAACAAGAAGCAGAGGATAATCCTTACAACGAAGAAGAAGAAGAAGAAGTCGAGGAAGAGGAGGACGAAGAAGAAGAGGAAGAGGAAGAAGAAATGGAAGGAGAAGAAGAGGAAGAGGACTCACACTATGATGAAGAAAATGAAGAGATGGCGGAAGAAAACGACATTTATGAGAATGAAGGCGAACAAAATGAAGAATACAATGAAGAAGAAGAAGAAGATGACGAAGGCCAAGCTTCAAATTATGATGAAGAAGAAGAGAATGATATGTCGAATAATCCCGAAGGAGTTGAAGATATTGGACCCGATTTAAGAGAGGAGAGCCAAGAATCGCAAGAAGAGTCCGAAGAGCCTCAACTGTCGACTCACGAAGCGATAGGTATTTTATTATAATTAATCATCAATTTTAATGATTGACAATGATTTCAGAGCCCAATGTGAGCACCTCTTCGAGTGCCGTCACTTCTATAATCACGTCGACCACCGAAACGAACCCCTTTATGCAGATCCCGACTCCGATCCAAAGGCCAGGTTTCAGTCGCCAGTCGTTTTACTTGGCGCGCGACGCCCAACAGGGCTCGACCTACGACGAGGGCGACGGCATTGTTCCGTCCACTCCGACGCTGTTTATGCCGCGAAGAGGCGACAGCTTTGCCGACCCACTGAACTCTCCCCGAGTGCCGCAATCGAGGTTTGTCTTCAGCTCAGCCATTCCAGAAACCACTCCATTGTCGCAATTGGCCACTGAGACTACCCTTGGCGTCGACGACACGCGAATGGATTTATCGCAATTCGATGATAATAACGGCAGAAGTGTTCCGACCACACCTCTGGCCAACAGTCCGGTCAACAATAGCGTGCACTCGACTATCCAGAACATTGAGGCCGACTCTGAACCCAATCAGATCTTTAATATTGATCCCAATATCAGTGAAACCATTATTCCATCAGAATTGGAGAATGAAATTAGTAATACCGGCGCTGAAGAAATTCAAACAATTGCTGAGTCTTCTGGTGATGTCGGACAGACGTCGGTTGTCGAGCAATCGGAACCAGAGATGCAATTGAGGAGCGATGACTCTGAACAGAGGGCTGAAGAAGTAATCCCACAAACATCTAGTGAATCCATTCCGAGTTCGACTTCAGTGACCGCTTCAAGCAGAGGTCAGAATACTGCCCGAAGAGGACGAGCATTCGGTCCTCAAAGAGCTGGTATTCAAAGAAGGCCTATATTGCCGCCGACCCCTCCAGTGATAGCCGAACCGACATCGGCGGGCATCCGACCGCCCGGACCGGCATCGCTTCCTCAACAGCCAAACCCGAGCCAACAGTCAAGAACTATAAGACTTCGTTACAGCAAAACCTACACTCGCGGTAACTTCAGAGGCCGACCCACTCGTCCTTCGCGGGGCTCTCGCGGCGGATATTTTAATAACTGATAACTTTTTAATTGGTCTGAAATTTGTTTTTCAATTCATTTGCCTTTGATTTGACCGAAAAATATATAATAAATGATTTGATGTAATCTAAAGTATCGTTTGGTTTGTGAGAGTAACCAATCGAATGACATGTTATGCCATAAAAGCGAGTCTACCCTTGGGATGGCCGCCACTGACACCGAGAGAGAGAGAGATGCGATCGCTCTTGGATTCGATACATTTGGCGATACCTCTGTATTGGCAGCGATTGCCAGGTCTTCACAACTCTCGTCAACTCAACTCTTGACAGACTGATTGTCAGCTCATTTGAATGCATTGCTTGTTATCGATTGATAAGTCGTCGAAAGCATTGCAGTCGTGTTTTGATTCTCTGTGCGAATCTAAGGACAACTGTCTGACTATGGAAGCAAAGGTTACCACCGATTGTCATATAGAGCAAGAAGTTGTGCAATGGATGGCCAATGGGGTGACAGATGTTGTCTGGCGATAGACTCCATGATTACCAACGAAACAAACATAAAATTGAATGATTAGCATAAAAGATGAAAAGATTTGGGACACGACTGAGAGGAGAGGGACGGAGAGTGAGAGGAGAGGAGAGGAGAGGACTGCGAGGAGGAAGGAGTCGTCGATTCCAGTGAAGAGCTGAGCGCACCTGCAGTGACAGCACTGCAGACCTGTTGCCAAGTCGTCAGAAAATGTTTGTAAAAAATAATTTGAATATTATTATAGTTGGGTTGGAGTGCGAGCAGTGATCAGTGATCACACGTCTGGGAAGTTTGGGACAGACTTGGGATCGGAATTGAAGAGAGTTTGCAAAAGTTTGTGCGATCTGTTGCTATGCGCTGCGCGAAGACAGAGTCACTTAACCATTAAGACCTGTCACATGCAGAACACGACTCGACTCACATCAGTCACATCGTTCACATCACTCGCTGACTGAAGGTATCGATACGTCAGTCAATTAATTAGTAGTAATTAATTCTTGTGTTAATACAACTTATGTTTATCTCTAGTCTGAGAGGGTTTGCAGTCAAAGCCACTTTACGGCCGGTGCGAAGTCGAGACTCTGAGAGATCTGTCTGTCTGTCTGTGGCACAGGTTCTGCAGGTTCTCCACTGCACTGACAGTCAGTCTCTGCGCTCACATTCACCCCGAGTTTGTCGAGTTCTCCAAGTCTTGTCTCATCAGTCTATCTGAAAGTGAAAATGAATTCAAAACTGATTTTATGTTTGACTTCATTTCTGCTGATTTGCAATTCGACGCGACTTTCAGATTCTTATATCATTTTAGAGCCCGAAAAGTCGGATCAGATTCTAATCAATAGTGTATTCGAACGAAATCAGTTAGAAACCAATGCTCTGAGCGAAGAGAGAGGTCTCACAAGTGATAAGTTTAGTGAAAACAGAACTTCTTATGCCAACCAAACCCACAGCCAAAACGGTCCGAGTCTTTGGCTCAAACACCACCCGATGTCTGCCAAACGGACGACAAACCAAAGGCTCAAATCGTGTCAGTCGTGCAGTAAAGACAAACAGTCAGTCAATCCCGAAGAGGAATACATTCAGCGCTTGGAATATATTAAGTATCAGATTCTCTCCAAACTTGGTCTCAGTCACGCACCCAAACTGCTCCAGAAGAATGTCGACTCCTATAGCTGTAAGTGATTCCCAACACTAACCGATTAACAGCACTAACCGACGGACTGTCGGCCAAACAGATCTACAACTTTTGGAAGTGTCCTCTCTAGCGCTCAATTCGGCACAACCGCCAGAACAGGCCAAAGAAGTGTTGCCCAAGGATTCGGACAAACTGTTCATATTTGCGAACACAAAACGACAAAATGTTCCGCAGTTTAACATATCTGTGGCCAAACACTCATTCGAGTCGATCCAAAAGATTACGCTTTATGTGAAGCAGAGCTCGTCTCAACTCAGTCCTGACATCGACACCAATAGCATCGACAATGAACTGGTGGTCATCTCGACCGCCGTTCCGGCCAATGGAGAAGTGCTCAGTCGGTTCCAGGATATCAGTAATATGAGAGTTCTTGGAATCGTTGACCCGCAGAGCGACAGATCCAACGGCAATGAGAGACAACTTGTGCCGAATTGGCTTCACTACGATCTGACACTAATCCTGAGGCCAGAAGTGGTGAACGACAACAAACTAATCTCATTCGACAGCTCGAGCCTCGACCTGAGGGACGCGTTCATCACAGTCGAGCACTACAACCAACAGGTGAGCCCTTCTGACCACTCTCTGGGCTCTTCAGCCGATTGTGAGACTCTAGAGTCTTGGACTTTAGAGTCATTGTGAATGTGTTGGCATAGAATTGGAGAAATATAGTGATTGATAGTTATATCGAAGTAAATATTTGAGAGCAGTGGAGCTCACAAACAATCAGTCGATCTGAAAGTCAATCAATTAGTCGATAGCCTAATAAACCTCTTAACGAGCGAACCGTTCCTCCAATACATGGCCTGCGGTTCAAACTCTAACTCTATTTATGGAAATATTCAGTAAAAACTTTGAGAACTAATTTCAACACTAAATCAGTTTCAAGTGATTTCGATAATAGTTTCGTTAATCGAATAATATTTCCATTGATTTAGAATCCATTCTCTCTTAAAATTGAATTCCGATTAGATTCACATTCAATATCACTAATCATTGATTGGATTTGACTTCAATACTTCAATACTATCTTGAGTTCAGATACAGTATGAGCTGCTAAGCATCCTTTATTTCAAATCAGCGTTATCTAGATCAGGCACAGAAATTGATCTAGTTAGTGCAAAAGGTAATCCAACTATCGTTATAAAAGTTGTATCTGTTTTGAATCGGTTGTTCCATTGGTGTTCATCTGATTGTCCTCTTCGTGAAAGAGCGATCATTTGCTGATCAGTGATCACTCGAATGTCAACACTGAGAGCGATGTCATTGGGATCGGAGCGACGGGTCGTGACATTGGCTTCGGTGCCGATTATCGGTTCACTTCCGATAACAAACAGTATTTTACTGTCAATTGAAGTACTTTTGATGAAAACACTAAAACACGACTTGAAATATAAATTTTGAAAAAAGTGTTTAAGTTTGCAAATCTATGCACTCGAGTCGAACAGCAATTAATCAAACGTTTAATTTATCGCTGAATTATGTTATCTCTTAAGTATCGATAATTTATAAAACATTTAATACTTTAATTCAATTCACTCTTTTTTATTGATCGATAATTAGTAATTACTGCATGAAATGCAAGATTATATTTAGTTATTAATTTGTTTAATTAGTCCTTATTTTAATTCGACTCGATTTACAATGAGATCTCAATTATTATCGATTTGTTCATTGGTTACAAACAAATAGAATTCAATTATATTTAAGGTTTAGGTAATCAAAAATACTTCAGATGTTAGCAAAACATCGATTGGATCGCACTTTGAGGTCAAAGTTCAGGCAAACAGTGTTAGGCATTGGCGACAATTGCGGACCGAATTTGTTGGCCTCGATCACAATCGCCAATCGAATGATGAAAGAGGAAAACAACTTTCGAGTCAACTATTTTTAGTGCACTAATGGACTTCTCGTTTGGATCACAGACTAAACAAAATTGTTTACTAGATTTAAAATTCAAACAGATTATAATCGATTGCATTCTCAGACGATTCGAATCAATTGTTTTTGATGTTTGGTGTCAACCAATCGCTAACTAACGTCAAGAATATCGGAATTCGCATAACATCTCATCAGTTGTGACGATAAGCCAATCGCTCAGCACATGAACGACACATGCCTTGCATTTGTCCCCCAATTCGGTCGCAATTTGAATACTAATTGAGTAAACGATTGTTTAGCGATTGAAGTCAAGCCAGTCTTCGCACGTATTGATTCGATTAGATCTAAATGACATCTCTTTGCTAATTGCAGTCGCAATCAAGGCTAGCAATTGAATTGAATTATTGGCGCGTCGTTTCCATCGAGTCGTCAAACATTTAAACCAGGCATCCGAACGACTTCACTCCCAGGGGGTTAATTTTTGCCTTGCCTATAGGAAACAATGTCAAGAACTTTCCTGGTTCTAAGGGGGGTTCAGGGAGGATTTTCAAAATGACGCTAAAAATTGCAATAAAAATATCGGATTGAATCGTGATTTAAACTGGATTTAGCAAGAATTAAGCTAAATTAACTAAACTAACGCCGAAATAAGCCAAAAATCGAAAGAACGGCTTAAATCTGACGTAATTAAGGTTAATTCAACTGGATTTAGCAGGAAAATGGCGGAAAAAGAAAGAGTTAAAATCGATACAAAGGGGGACCCTTTGCTATTTCTTAGACCCTGTCAACGAGGGATTTTCCAAATTTTCGCTTCCCGGGTGGGGTTTTGGAATCGCCCTATTGGGCAATGTCTGGTTTAAACACTGGTCTCACAAATTGTGACTCACATTGACATTCCTAATAAGTAATACCAATGTTGGGTCCAATTCTCCAAATATAATTAGAGATTCCAAAAGATCTACTGACAAACTACTGACAAACAATTTCTTGTATCAATTTGCAACAAGATCAGATCAGATCAGTTTATCTTTCGTTGAATACGATAAGAAAAGGTCTTCAAATTGTTTTTCTTATTTCAAAAATTAGAAAACTATTTCAAAGATATCGAGAAAAATGGAAAATCGGAATAAAATGTTTATTCGAAACCTGTTTTGACCGAAACATTGACATTGAATTCTATGGCTTTAATCAGTTTATGACCAATACAAGACAAGACAAGACAAGATGATCTGCAAACTTAATTAGTGATTGGAATTCAATGGTCGCCATCAGTCCGTCACTGGCGTAATGCTGTTATACTATAGACAACTATAGATTCCTTATACAAATACAGATTCCTTGTTCTGTATTTGTGCTCAATTCCAACGAGAGATCCATTAAATCAACAGTTATTATACAAACTATTGTGTGAATGCATTTAAATTATTAGTCACTGACAGTTATATCCATTAATTAATCAATTAGTCGATTATCAGTCATAAATGGCAGCGAAGGACAAATGAAATACATTATCAGGTTTTGGACTAAATATTGAATTGCAATCGATTGTGGGCTCAATCGGCCTCTGCTTTCATCCATACACTCGTCAGAGAATTAATACAATTGTTCACAAGGAGTCAGCTTATAGTCTGCTTATATATTAGAATTCTGCTTAAATGAGGTAAGCTAATTTATAAGGGCCATAGGAGTGGTCCTTGCTTTCAGATTCTATCGAGATTCTGCTCATATCGGGACCCCTTATATCGTAATCAGACCGTATCACTGATAAGTTCAACATTTCTTACGCAAGACATCAATCGATTTTTCCTAACTCGTTAAATAAAAAATCGAAATATCAACCATTAAATACAAACTAAATCATGATTTACAAGAATATTGAACAAAATTGAACTTTGGCTGCTCTAAAAATATTATCTAACCTAACCAAGTTTGCAAATAATATCGAAAGTGTTTAAAGTAATTGTCATTCAACTTCGACCGATTTTTAATTTGACACTAGAGGCCAATTAGAGGTAAATTATTGGTTGTCAATGATGTGTGCCATTGACCATTGACCAGTGTCATCTCATATGACAGTCACTTTGCACTGTTACATCTCATTTTATATTGCCTAACCTTGCTTGAGATATTTCGTTTATAGCGAGCAATTCTGAGCGCTATATTCAAAAATGGTATTTGATTTAGTATCGAATTAATGAGTACAATATTATTAAATATTGAATCATTGTTTGTTACAAATGGTTTAGTTTACAACACAAATGACTCATCAAATGCTTTGATATCTAATTGTGATTCACATTAAACGACAGATTTATATAATTCAAAATCAATTAATTTGCAAAACAGTTGCTGCGATCGAAAAGAAGTATTGACTGTTCGGGTAATACCACGTCCTGTTGTCGCGAAAGCTTTTACGTCAACTTCACGAACATAGGTATTGACACAAATCACCTGAAATTCGATTGGAATTGAGACTAACCTCTGATGACCTCATAGGTTGGGACAATTGGATTGTGCAGCCGCCGGGCTATACCGCCAACTACTGCAAAGGTGGGCCATCACTGACCAAGATATGGGCCATTGCATGAAAAAATGCATCAAATGTTATAGTATTTTACTACTGTTATAGTTAACGCACAGGTTTTTTCATGGAATGGCCCTGATCTTGTCACTGACCATCCATTGCCACCATCAGGGATCGGCTGACCTCACTTCAGGCGGGAAATATAGGGACGGGTATTATCGGTCCGCAATTTTTTGGCTAAATCCATTTAAATTAAGCTTAATTACGTCCGATTTAAGCCGTTATTTCGGCGTTAGTTTAGTTTAATTAAAGTTAATACAGCTTAATTGTGGTTTAATCCGGTTGAAATTGCCGAAAATTGCAGCCACGCGAAGCATTTCCGGGGATTAGCGATCTCGAACTCAGGGGGTATTTTGTGTGTACCCCCTTTGCCGACCCCTGACCACCATTGACCGCATTTGACGCCAATATTGTTTGATTGCAGGCAAATGTGATATAAGTAACGCTCGCTATCATCACACGACTGTCATCGGTATGTCTGCCAACGATTGGGTCCATCTGTTTGACCCTTGAATTTCTTCACAGGAAGATATCCCGCGATCAATATGTGTTGTTCGCCGAGGGAAATGTCACACGTAATGAAACTTTGTTTATCTTGTCATAATAGACAAGAATATTATCTGAATATTTATTAACTGATTGCTTGCCTTTAGATATCGTTGATATACTTGGACGACAACAACAACGTCTTCCAGAAGAACCTTGCTAATATGGTGGTCGAGTCCTGTGATTGTGCCTAAACTCTAATTGCATTTATTGTTTTCCAATTATTATTTTTATTATTTTTATACAAACCAATCGTTTTGTCATTTATTGGAGTAAATTGTGATATAATTAGTGCTTAAATGCATTCAATTGTGAGACTCATTAATAAATTATTTAAACATCTGATCGGAACTGAAGCCGTGATATCACAGTTTGGCTAAAGAGCTCTCGATTTGGTTCAGTCGTTCACTTGTTGTCGGTTGGACTCAAAATATCTTTCATTTAAAGAGAAAAAACTTTCAAATCGTTTATCGCTTCGCAAAAACTAATTGATTAGAAAAGCAATAAAATGATGAAAACAACAAAAAACTGTTTCCTCGATATAAAACTTATCGCTTAATTACAAGTAATTGAACTCAAATTCGAGTATAAACTTGCGTTTAAAATATTTTTAAATATTTTGATCCGATTTTTACATTAACTCAAAGATTGGAGATTATAATTAATTAATGCAATCGACCGAAGAATTTGATTCTTGGTTAGTGACAGCGATTTGAAAATTGACTCTTATATTAAATTAAATAATCGTCTCATTCTATTTATTATCAATGAATAAACGCCTTTATAAATACAAATAATGTTTGAATAAATGTAATACAAAAGGTTAAATGCTATACAATCGACAATGGCATTGATGATAGCAATTAAATAAACTCAATTGAATAAACTGATTAATCGACTGAAAATTATTAACAGTTTTAGACTTATTATTGAGTGATTATAAATGAAAATTATTTACAATAGTATTATTGATTTGGATGCAAATTGGAGCTAAATTATCAAATTGTTTTACCTCGGTAATCATCTTTGACTAATACTTCTTCACGTAGACAATGTAGGGCTTGTTTCGCACCCTTTCCCTCACATCGATATCGCACTCTCGCGACAACGCAGTCAACAGTTTGGTCATTGTCTCGAAGCCGTACTTCTTTGGGTCGATGTCTTCGCCGAACATAAGATCATAAGCTGACTGAAAGTCTTCGACATTGAGCTGTTTTGCAGGCATTGCACTGATCTTAAGCATCAGTTTTGTCACATTGTCTTTGAACTGAGCGGTGAATCCCTTCTTGTATTCGGAAGCAGTGTCGACGGCGGCCATCAGCTCAGGCGTGCTCTCCAACAGAAGCCAATTGTCATTTGTTCCCATCGGGTGATCCACTTTCTTC
>JAQGBE010000099.1:0-29409 GCA_034698225.1 Scheloribates latipes | reverse complement strand
TATGCTCCGTCTGTTCCACATTCACCTCGAATATAAAGTTGGGTTCAGCCGAGTGGCAGATGTTGTGCATAGCCTTAGACCTACTGTACGATGGAATCTGAGCTCAAAAGCTGGCGATTTTCAAACCGAAGCACAACTAACGGCTCCGCACGTGCCCAACGCGCACAGCGCACGTCCGACACGCGTACAACGCTTTGAATCAGAGACAGTGCGAACATCTGCAGTGAATAATTCGGTTGAGTTTACCGATTCGAGTCTAACCGTCGTCTCCGGCCGTCACTGGATTCGCATTCGAGTCAACTCTCGGCACTTAAATCTCAACAAATGGTAAAAACTTTTTTCTATTCTCTTATTTTAAATTTTAAATCTTTAAATATTTGTCAGATTTTCTTAAATTTTTCGTCTCATTTCTAAATACTTAATGCTTTTGCTTTGCGATTAAATATTCAGCAAAAAAGCAATTTTTCTCATTTAAATAAAATTCAAACGTTTCTCAAAAGTTTTTTTTGCGGCCTTCGATGCAAAGCTTTTGACTTAGGATTTAGTCAATTAAAGTGACAGAAGATTATTGTCATATAATTCCCAATCTTTTGGTTATTAACTTTTTTTGTTAGTTATTTCAAACCGAATGACTCAAAAGCCAACGCAACGTCCAAAATGTCAGCTAATCTTTGGCCACTTGTCTGATAGAAGCATTAGATTTCAAACTTTATGGGAATTTATCTTATTTTCAGCGATTAAAATATGATTTTAAATCAATACATTGTATTATTCGCTGTGAAAGCCCGCGGAGAATCTCAAAAGAGATGCTTTGATTAATTTGGCAAAACAAGAATTAGCTTCAAAGCTTGGTCAGATGACGAAATTTAAGCTTTATAATATAATTAAAAGCGACATAAGATTTATTAGAACCTAATGCCAAGTGATTTATACAATTAGTTAGATCTAAAAGTTCGAGTCGTGTCGTGTGAGTGGCTCTCAATTGAATGAGACCAACAGTTTTGAGCTGAAGATCACATCCGAGATAATAATCTTTGGAAACGTTTGACATTTCAGTTGGAGAAAGACATAAATCCGGTCGCACTGTGGCTGAAGGATCTGAGCACTAATGTCGAAGTGGAATATCTGAATACTCTTCAGAGCAAATCCGTGGCCACCACTGAGGAAGCGTTCGAGGCGTTTGTGATCAGAGAGTGTCAGATCACAGTTCAACAGATCCGGAAGAGCTCGCAGAAAGTGGTCGACGGCTTAGACTACTTCATAGATCAAATACCTTTGATATATAGCGATCTAAAGCTTCTGAAATCGAGTTTCGCTCAAATTAATTGTGAAATCCGACAAATTGTGATAATTTGCCGCAAAAAGTTCGTCGACTACACGCCGGACAGGAATAAGCTCTTGGATTACGTTTGGAGAGGTTCTCAACAAATTCACAAATTGATTGATTTCTTCGTTACCAAGAAAAATGTTAATAATTCCCAATTGGAGTCGACTTTGAGGAAAGTCAAAGAGAACTTCGGAGAACTCGTAAATCACTTAATTAAAAATGAAAGTAAAGTAAGTTTTGCTAAATTGCTTTCGAGTGAATCGATTGCAAGCAATAAGACTTTTAATTAAAATATTAGTATTGACTTCACGTCCCATACCTTCACTGTCTTCAGTGGGTATGAGTGAGGTATTCCTTTTGAGGTATTCCTTCTGCGGTCAGACCATTGCAGCGACGGCTCAATGCATGTGTGACTGACTTCGCGTTTCCAACGATTCCAACAATTTTCATATTAATCAAAAAATCAATTAATCTTTTGCTTCGACATTTCAGGTGATTACCGAAGCGCTGGTGACTAAGCGGGAGAGTGGAACGGGTGGTCTGGCCGTCAAGTGGTCACTGATGTCGTGCTGTGCCATCGCCAACAACGACGCCTATATCTGCCGGATCTTCACTCAATGCCATCGCGTCGTTCGACCGCTGCTCAACATTGTGACCAATCCGTGGTTGGAATCGCTTCCATCATCAGAACAAAGACAACAAATCAAAGCGCTTGCGATCAAACTTCTGACCATTTTGTGCGTCAACGGAGACGCTGCCAATCAACTACTCGAAGAATGCATTTACAGTCAGTTCTTGAGTTCGATAATTTATGGCCAATCATCTGATATAGTGGTGAAAGAAGCGGTCGATCTGTTGGTGCAAATGACAAAGAAGTTGATGGACTCCGACAATCAGTTCACGCAATTCATTCAGATTTTAGTCAACGATTTCGTTCACTGTCTAACCAAAGTGATGGCCACAAACAGCCAGGACAGCCAAATAACCTTACTATGTCTGACGGCAGTGGCCAATGTATCGTTCGTCGACCTCGACTGCCTCATCGAGAACAACATGCTAGCAATCATCCTTGGTCAACTGGCACACATGGCCGACGACATCCTAGTGAGAGACCAGATGGTGACCATAGTGGCCAACATCGCCCGCAAGTATCAGTTAGAAGTGGTCAGCTCTGGTGGTCTCGTCTTTATCATCAATACATTGCAATTAAAAGCAGACGATTTCAAGACCAAAGAAGAGTTGGCGGCCTTCGAGCGGATCCAACAGAAGGTGTGCGTCGCCATCGCCCGACTGGCCACCAACAAGAGCATCACTCAGATATTCTTCCGACTGAATGTCGTCAAACAACTCATTCAGATATGCAAAGAACCCAAACAAAGAAACTTTAGTCAAAACGTCTTAATCGCAAGTATGGCAGCTCTCAAGAGATTAGCCAAAGTCAGTCAACTAAATACTGTCCAGTGATGGTCAGGTCAGCGCTACGGTGGCCACCGGTCTGGCCATTGGTTGCCATCACATCCGCGTTGTGACCAGTTTTCTGTGTTATAGCAAACGACTGTACATTAAAAGCCAATAAAACTCAATTCAAATTAGTATTGATTTCAGTTCGCAAACCGATGATTGCCGCGAGTGTCCGGCCAGAGCCGAGTCGGTGGCCACGAGACGGCCACTGACCGCCCCCTCTGTGCCCCCGAACGGCACGTAATGTCACGTAATGTGTGGAAAGTGTAACACAAATGTTGACAAACGAGTCAATCATTGATCCAATGATTCAATAATTTTGTGATTATTTCCTGATTTTCTAAATCAAATCAAATGTCGTCTCAAATGAGTGATACTATGAGTGAGTCTTCGGCCCAAAGAAGGGCCGAAATCAGACGCCAGAAGATTATGTCGAACAGCGATAACAGATTGAAAAAGATTTTGTCGATCAATGACAACAAAAGTGATTCAAACGACAACCCGACGGACAATAGGACTCAACGCAGGTCTGACCAAACCAACGAAGATCTGACCGAAAAGTCCAATTGCGGCCAAAATATGAGACAATCGGCTAAAGAGTGGCCAAATTCGGACACAGAAGTGAGACATCGGTTCAATGGCCACTCATTGGACTCGTCTTCGGAGCCGCCGATGGAGTCGATTGACCGGACATTTCCCCGAAAAGTGTCGCTCATTTCGACGCCCATTGACTACAAGACTCTTCAGCAGTCGCACCAAAACAACGCCACGTCTTATGTCTCGCACTTCGTTTGGCTCTTATGTCACAATCAGACAAAACTATCTGTAATAAGCATTCTTCTGGTGACGTCCGCCTTGTCCTCCATCTTCAGATGGAATTTCGTTCTGCCCTTCGGTGTCACTCAAGTTCTTCGACTGGCGCTGAACCGCAATCATTGGGCCAACGGATCCAACAAACCGTTGAACAAGATATCAATAATTTATTCGTTTTTACAACACTTAACGATATTTGTCTTCACGTATATAATGATTCAGATCTTTGTATGAAAGTAATTGTCTCCCAATGTCTTCACCGGTTAATCAATCACTTGGTTTAGTCTGACATCTAATTTGGTTCGAAGTCTTTGCTCATCGATGACAACCACCGTTAGGCCAATCAGTCGCCAATCCATTGATGGACTTTAGGTTTAATTAGTTTTATAACTTTGAAATAATTAAAGACTTATTGGCTCACAATTAGACCTTTGACTTGAATTGATTGCTCACATTTGACATGAAATGACGGTTTTAATTGTCAATGACATAATTAAATGATGTCTTAATGCTGTCGACTCTCCAATCAATTTATTATATCTACTCATCGACACAGACAGCGAAGTGGACAACCATTTGGACCGTTGATTGTGTTTGACTGGACACAATTGACCGGTGATGGCAATTGTCATTATATTCTACATCCAATTATAAATCACAATTCGTCTGCCAATAATAAATTAGTTAGAGGTTCGTACACAAGTTTACATAATATAGGAACTTGATTACTTTGGTATTGCATTTTTAATTCAGATCGATATTAGTTTGATCCTGTGATTAGCTTGGTAGTTCGATCCGAGTGAGCTCTTGTGCCTAGATAGCTATCCAAGTTACCTCGTCCTTGTCCTCGTAGAGCAATTAACGTAACGCAATCTTAGATAGAATTACTTTTTATCATTGGAATTGGTGTCGGAGTCGAGCAGTGCCTGCAAGTGATGGATATAAGTGATGGCAAAGCGAAGAGTTTCCACTTTCGAGAGTCGTTTGTCTTTGAGACTCGGGTTGAGTGGCAGGTGTTGTCTGAGTCGTTCGAAGCCGTCGTTGACACTCCTGACCCGAGCCCTCTCGCGTTCGTTGCGGCGTCGGATGAAAGTGGTTGAGTCGAAGAATGTGTTATTGCCGTAAAGCCCCGGCAGAGGTATTCTGCAGTTGGGACTGAAAGGGTCGCACTTCTTGTCCTCGCTCTGAGACGAGCCGTTGGACTCGTAGTTCTCGAAGGTTTCGTCGTCTGTGGGCGGAGTGACTGCAATCGGGTCCGAGTAACAGAAGTGGTAAGTGTTCTGTTGGACAGCAGCCAACTCTTCGTCGACCACTACGGGAGTCATAAATGTATATTCGATGCGTTGTTCGCACGAATCGTCTTCTTTGGCGGCATTACTGCTGCTCTGATCCATCTCTGGTCGGACTCGAAGCGGTGCACAGATTTGCAGACTTCACTCGAGTTGTGTCATCACTTCATTTGAATGCTCTGACAGATCACTCAAAGCCCTTACCATTGAATGCAATTAATTATTTATGAAATAACTATTCTCTCGATTCGCCACAGTTTGGTCCGACTGTGCGCTAACGGAGCACCTGTTCCTCGATCAAACATTCGATCTTTTGTTAACACTGCCACTAACACTAGCTTGCTCAATAATTTACATCGAATCCACTCATTTGTTAGCTTTTATCAGTTATTTATATCGAATTCCCGATGAAAAAGACATTTCGTTTAATTCAGTCCTGGAATACATGTATTGAATTTGTCAACACTATATCGGGTCTCTCTCTCTCTCTCTCTCTCTCTCTCTCTCTCTCTCTCTCTCTCCCCAATACCAATGTTCGGTTCACTTGTCACTTGCATTCCGGGATCGTGTGATATGAGCGCAGTCGACGACTCCTCCCGTTCAGTAGATCCTGAACCTGATTCTCATGATGGGTGAGGACAGGTGTGTCCTATGTCCTGATTGGGTCACAACTCTCCAAGTGTAAATAGTTTATAATTAGTTTTATTAAATTAGACTAAAATTAAATGAATCGATGAAAATGTGTAATAAAATTAATGTTTTGGTGAATTCAAAGAGTTTGGTCGACGGACAGCAATATTTTGATTCGGGTCGCGTTTGGAACCAACACTCTCTTTGCTGGCGTCGTATGGGTTGCGAAACCGTTTCTTCAGTTCTGTCTTTGCATTTCTCACCACTTTCTTAGCTTTGCTTCTGTTTGGGTTCGTCTTCTGGTGTTCGCCAGCTTTGCTCACTTTATGGCCCAACTCTTTGGGCACCGTTTGCTTTCGGGACACTTCTTCACATTTGAGAGCATTTGTCTCCAACTTCTTGGACACAATGTCGCGATAATCGACTTTATTCTCAGCGATGGCCATAACTGTACTTTTCATCGAGTCGTGCAAATTCTCTGTCGTTGCCCTGAATAAGCGAAAGTGTCAGTCAGTGGCCGTCCTCTCGATTATACCTTCTCTTATCACTCGACTCGGCATTCATTAAAGACAACTTCATTTTGGATTTCTTCAGATCTTCTTCGGTATCACTGAAACAAATGTTTAATCAGAGTGAGTGTTCAATATGACTCATCTATTCAAAAGCTAACTTGGTCGACTTGTCTCTGCTGTCGAACTCTCGGTTCTCGCGGCAAATATATCCCTTTAGACATTGGCTGTAATCTTGCAACCAATGCTGTGAAGGATGCGATTGAAAGCTTATAGAATTGTAGCTTTGATTCATTGATTGGTAACTTGAATATCACCTTAAAGTTACTCATTGTCGACGGATTTCCGATGATTTCCTCGACAATATCGACGACTGAATTAATGACCTCAAGAGATATACAACAATTGAACGCATTGAATGCAAGGTAAAGTCGATTACCTTATCATTGAAAACGAAGGCAAACTTTTTGCTATCGCCGGTCACTCTTTGAATGCGCAAGAATTCCAGAAGTGGTCGCGTAGTTCCGCCCTATCGGGTGATAGTAGATGGCAAATGACTGGGTGAGCTCAAGTTAATGTTGTGTACCAGGACAAACACGGTGAACAGGACCAATACAAAAGTGGTGGTCTTCAAAATACCCAGATATTCGATGAACTCGTTTTCATTGAGTAATGCAATCATAGCGAAGGCAACCGCACCTCTCAGACCGCCGTAAGCCTGAGGTAAAGGACAAATGAGATATGACACGAGACAAGTGGTGGCGGACATGCCAAAAGAGCTTGCTCTTCCAGATTGGTAAACCTGGTCCTATGGAAGTAATTGTTCGATACGTATGTCAGACTGAAAACACCTAAAATTAATCGGTTTATGATTTTTTAGACAACGATTAGAATCATTGACTGACTTAACGTTCGGTATATCAAACAGAAGATAATCGTCAGTACTATGAATGACTGCAATCGAGGCGGAAATCAGTGGTCAGATATGGTGAGCACAATGCTCACAGTTCTCCACTCCTGGTCTTCATTGATGAGCATTTGACCAAGGAAGAAAAATATGAGCATATCAGACAATGCGCTCAACGTCTTGATGAAGTATTTGACAGTCACTCTGGTCTTAGTTGAGATGTTGCGGATCGCGAACTCGTATTGGACCTGAGCTCAAATCAACAAATTTTTGAATGACTTATGAAATGAAGTGCCGCTCGACATACCAGACCACATCCGATCAGACTTATAATGCCAGAGCACTTGAAGAGGTCTGCGGTGAGGAACGAGCAATAGGCCATTCCGATCATTATCATGGGCTCGACAACTGAAATGGTCATTCGGTAATTGATCGACAGCAACAGAATCTGTTGAACAGATGTATTGACCAGACATACCGACCGCAGTTTTAAGAGTATAGAGAGTTATGAGAGCCGTTCCCAAACCGAATATGACTCCAATCAGAAAACCGCCGGCACTGGTGAAGAAGAATGAGTTCATTCCAAATATAAGATCGCCCGAAGTGATGAGCGGTGTCTTCAAGAAGTTGTCCAACAGTTTGTGCATCACAATCACCACTGCATCTACAGGACCAACCATTGTAAGCAACAAGTCTTGCTTATAGCTCAAGATATTGCTTACCGTTTAGAAGAGATTCACCGAAAACCAGGTAATAAAGCGGTTCATTGACTTTGAGTTCTTGGAATATAGTCAAAACCTGATGAATATTATTTTGAAATCGAATTTTCTGGATAATAACAAGTCATACAGTGACGGGATCGACAGCACTGATGGCGTTGGCGAATATCAACAGTTCGATAAATGATATTTTGTCCGGGAAGTTGAGCCAGCTCCATTCTAAGCGGGCCACACAATAGAGAGACAGACCGATGAGGAAGCTATTGATGAGAGTGCCCTAACAATAGACAATTCTTCGAGACTGGACGGAAAAGTGGACTCAATTACTGACCACAACCGCATACATTATAATCGTAAAGATATTGCTGAAGAAGACCTCGTTATGCAGTTCTCGGGCGGCTTCCAACATAATCCTGCAATGTTTCAGCAAATATTGCAAGTAATTCTCAATTGAACATTATAACAAGGGCTTGACTGACGGCGGCATAAGGCCATAGAAGAATATGTCGACAGTGAACCTGGGCATTCGCTTCTGGACGTCGAATATTCTGTTCAAAATAATTCATCATTTTTTCTATGGATTTGTTGTTTCGATAATCGATTGAATACTTAATGATTGCTCCAAAGCTGATACCAATCATTATGAGAACACAAGACTCGGGTATTGTCGACGTGAAGAAGTGGCTCTGAGTGTAGACCAGTTTGATGAGAGAGGCGATGATCAGATACAGACTGAACATCCAGAGGGTTATCAGAAGCGAGTCATCGACTTCGATGAAATGACTGAGCCATGAACTGCCAGACTCTGACGACTTCTCGGACACATCGTCTTCCGATATCTCAGATATCTGAAGCAATTTATTGATATCAGATTCCATATCGGATATCAGTTTGTCATCGCTAACGATATCACCGGCGAAGACAAACAAAGCGAGTGATAGCCAAAGAAATGACATTTTAGACCAAACAATGACAACAGAAAACGAATTCCGATTATTGTTTGAATGTCTCGCGAATTATCGCCCAATTGATCGCATTTTGCAATGTATTTGCAATTTATTGCAAAAGTTTTGAAGCAATGAAAACTTTAATTGTAATCAAACTAATTGTATGACAACTTTATCAGTCTTTGACTGAACTTTAATTCTGTTATAAAATTAGATCTGATCTCAAAACAAATGTTTAATGACTTGTTTAGTTGCGGTCATTCCTTCCATCGGTGGCCACAACTGCAACATCGGTAGAATGTGGTCATCGGCTCGTCCGCCGATCGGGTCTGCAGTTGCATGAAATACGCCCTTTGGTGCTCACATTTGGGACACTTCTCTTCGGTGGAGTCCACGTTCTCCCAAACGGCCGAATCGCTCAGCACTTCGTCCACGACTTTCAACTTCGGGTACTTCCGATTGACAATGCTTTGAGTGATCCGATGGATGTACGGACAGGTCTGACAACTGAGGCGATGACAGTCACTGCTCTCCTCTATCGTCACTCGAGTGCCGCAAAACGGACAGAAGAGAAGCATCGGATCAGCTCTGGTGACAACTGTCTGCTTCGGTGTCAGCTGTTTCTCGACCGGCAATCAGAGCACAAGCGGTGGTCACAGAAAGTATGTCTCACTCGTGACGACTGGTCAGCACAACAGTCATCACTTCTCTGGTTGACGTATGCGTTGAACTGTTCCTCAAGTTGTCCAACAGATCACTGTTTACTGACCACAATCACCACAATCACCACAATCACCATCGAAGACATCACGCAATGGTGAGTCCGTCCGAGTGTTGAGGCACCACTGCTAACCGCTGACTGGTGCCGAGCCCAGTCAGCTCTGTTCAACTTCCAGAGCCTGCTGACAGTGGTGCTGCTCTTGATCTGCACGTGCACTTACATCCGGTCACTGACGCAGATCCTCGACAAACGAAAGACCGGGTCAGTCGTCAACCACTGCCTAACCGACGACACCTATAATGTTAATCATTCCACAGATTTTTGGGTATCTTCTGGAAGTGCGCCCGAATTGGCGAAAGAAAGAGTCCGTATGTGGCCATCAGTTGTCTGGCAATGGCCGTCAGTATTCTCTTCTACTGACCACTGATTCCTCCCATCGATTCACTCATTTAATTACTATATTTGTTGGATATTTATATATTTAATAATAAATTTAATTTTTATTTAAAAACTAATCATTTTTTGTATATTTTAATGATCGGAAAATACGGACTCGAAGTGAAGTCGAATTCGGGATATTTCTGCAAAAGAGCGACCGATCAGTGGCAGTGATAGTGACAGCACTTCCACCACAAGAGCTCACCTGAGAGTCCAGTTGTCCGCTGGACAAGAGGTTCATTACAACCAGATTTGTTTTGGCGATCTTTAAGTACGAACAGATCTGAAATTCAAATTCAACTCAATTACTGACTGTCGACTGAGCATTGATTACCTCTTCTTTGGGCTCAGTTATGGTTTCGAGTAATGTCTTTGTTTGTTGAAAATATTTGGCGGCCTTTGCGTACAACTGCGGCGACGGCTGTTGACAGACAGCGGCCGTCCTCTCTGTGAACTTGGAATAGGGAACGGGTGGCGGAGCGATCACATTACGGAACGGCAGGAACCGGTGTTCGTAACGGATCTGCTCGCTATTGAGCGCCGACTGCGGGACTCTTAGCCGTGAGTCGAGAGTGAATCCACAAATGGCTTTGTAGTAGCCGTTTGTCAAATACTGCAGCGCCTGATAGACAAGTGTTTCGTTATAATGAGGTCTTTGCTTCCTCTTCTTATTCCGGAACTTCTTGCTCTTGCCCTTCATTTGTTGTTGGATTTGATCTGTCAGACAGACAACTAACCAATTGAATCATCACTAGTTGTAAGATAGTGTCAAACCTGCAAGAAGTTCCTGTTCGATGATCATATTGCTGGCTCTGTTGAGTGTGGACACAATCCAGGCGTACAAGAACTCATACAAATACCAGAATATGTATAGGTATTCGTGAGAGGAATACAACTCCAACTCGAAGCCCGAGAGCAGGTATTGAGTCATAACTCTGAGGATGTGATACAAAAGCCAAGTGCTGTAAAAGCCTAAGTGACTGCACTGCGGGTCACTCTTCTGGGTCAACATATTCAGGTAGTTGTCCACCTTCTCGGCCTCGTCCTGAAGAGTAGTCAGATCTTCCAGGATTTGCGATAACTTCTCCCTCTGTCGCGCTCTGTTGTGGCCACAGATCTGCGTCAATGCCGTCATCGGCCGAACGCATCGGCTAAAGAATGTGTCCAATAATTCTTTGGCACTTTGGTTACTATTGATGAGCACTGTCTTCACGTGAAGAGATGGCGGTCTAATGAACTGTTTGCAAGACTCGCGCACCACTTGTGCCAAATGAGTGGCACCGAAGACCAGACACGGCTGCGGCAGATATAACACTTGGAGAATAGATCGCGAGACCACACACGAAGAGGGCGTCTCTTGGCTGAAGTCATTGAAGAATTCGAGTGCACTTTCATATGAGGAACAGTCGAATATTCTGCAGACTTTACTGAGTCGAGTGACCAACTGTTCCAAGTATTCGTACGCTTCGGAGCGGCTCTTCATTTTGGTATATCGAGGAAAAGTCGGAGGAAGTAATCGCTGGTTGACCAGAGGTTCAAAGCCCAGAATTGTCGGGTAATCTGCTCTGTGCGCCGAAGCAGCACTCGGGTCGGGCTTTACTCCTAAATCTATAGTTTGTTTGCAGACTTTTAAAGCTTCGTTGCATTGGTTTAAATGTTTTTCGATGTCTTGAGTCAATTGTTTTTCATTGTTGGAACTGATCTTTCGATTCGTCTTATTGATGGTCTCCTTCCTCAACACGTTTAACGTCTGAAATAGATTTCTGCAAAACTTAATTCTGTAAAAGAGTGCAGAAGTCATGCGATGAGACTCAATGTCTGCGGTCTCGGCCTCTGGTTTATCGACAATTCGCTGAAGTGTTTTCACCTTTTTGGCCAACTCTTCCTCGACTTCTCTTATAAGAGAACAGGCCTTCGAGTCGTTCAAATCATTGGCCAATTGGTAGCCGTAGACTATGGGTTGAAAATCTTCTTCTTCGAAGACATTGCCTTTTGAGACAAAATCCCGAATCAAGTCAATTGTCTTCAGAGTTATTAAGCAAAAGACACGCAATGTCTTATCAATAATAACGGATGGGTTATGAAGATAGAGGTTAATGAAGACGGTCTGCGCGAGAGAGTGGCCTTCGAGCCAAGTGACCAGAGCTGACTGCGTCTCGTCGATGATGGCCACCAGTTCAGCACCGGTCAGGTCCTTCAACTTGATCTTGTTCGCCTTTATTGATTGCTCTAGATTTAGCACTTTCTTTGTCGTCTGGTTGCAGATCATCCCGGCGTCCATCTTCGGGTCCATCATCTCAATGGCAGACATCGCTTCGAACAGACCGAAGAGCTCGTCGTGGAATAATTGGCCGCAACTCAGCTCTAAACAAGACAATGGACTCAGTGACAACGGTTGTCGAGCCCTAGACAACATACCTTCGGTAGCACTCCAGAAGTCTTGAGTTACGTCCAGCCAATCGAAAGAAATCTCTGGTCCGCCGAAGGGATCCAATCGACTCCTATTTGAGTCCATCTTTGTGTGACCACTCTTATCGGTCTATCGATGAAGATGTGAGTGAATGTCGCTTCTGGTCTCGTCCTATGTGTTGACCAATGGTCTGGTCCACTGATATCTAACCCGACGGCAATCGGTATGTCAGTCGGCGACCACTCCAAGTGAGGTCACCCGTCAGACGCCCACAAACGACGTGCACTGCAGTAGCGGTGAGTGAGTGCCCGCCAGAGGCGTCACTGCAGTCACGTCTCCGCCATTGTTCGCCATTCGCCTCACTTTTCCTCAATTCGTTGTTTGTTTGTCAATACTTTTAATCACATCCGAAGTACAAAATGACCGAAAAGATTGACATGTCTTTGGACGACATCATCAAGAGAGACAAGATTGGCGGCGGCAGACGAAGAGGCCAAGGAGGAGCCGGTCAGCCGCGAAGGGGTGGCGCCCAAAGAGGCGGTCAGCGCGGAGGCCGGCAAACAGCCGCCGGCGGTGGCCCTCAACGCACAACTCGGATGATGACCAGAAATCGGTCTCTGCCTTACAGTCGGGTATGTAATGACTTCTGTTTGCATTGAGACAATTGTTTGATCGGATTGTTGGACAAAAGCCCAGTCAAACCGCGGACAAGTGGCAACACGACCTCTTCGAAGGCTCGGGACTCAAGAGTCGGTCCTCAATCGGTAATAAACAGAACTCGCATTTAATGGTTTCAAATCTCGAGTTCGGCGTCACTGGTATGTCCACTGATAAGTGATTGCGATCAATAAGATACTGATTAATCAATTCTCCAGACGACGACATAAAGGAACTGTTCGGCGAGTTCGGGCCTCTCCGCAAAGCGGCCATTCATTATGACCGCTCGGGCCGATCCTTAGGGACGGCAGACGTAATATTCGAGAGAAGGCCCGACGCGCTGAAAGCGCTGAGCAAATACAATGGAGTGCCACTCGACGGTAAACCCGCTTTTATCCATTAACCACTTATCAGGACTTCCGGTCCGACCTGTCGACGAGAACTGCCAGCACTTGCTTCTTATGACAGGACGTCCGATGAAGATCCAGCTTATGGTTGAAAGTGACTCATCAAGCACTCCGTCCAACATCGGGTCAAGAATAGGAACTCCAAACAGAGGAAAAGGAGGACAAACGAGCACAAGAGGGTTCAGAGGTGGTGGAAGCGGAGGCCGAGGCCGTGGAGGTGCCCGAGGAAGGGGTGGACGAGGCGGACAAAAGTGGGCATCTGTTGTATGATTTGATGAAATACTGATCTGATATTGATTTGGAGCCAAAGAATCACTATTTATATAAATATAAATCAATATTTGCTTTATTTCATCGAATAAATACATTTTAGTTAATTATAATTATAATACAAACGATGATCGATAATAAACAATATTTCGAACAACAGCCAGAAAAAGGTGCCGACGGCTGAAGAGTTGGACGCAGAGCTCGACGCTTACACTAATAAGGTTTGTCTCAATTGTCTGTTTGCGGTTAACCTCTATTTACACTAATTATTGTTTCAGATGTGAATTTCGTTTCAAATAAAGTTTCCGAAAACACTTTATCCACATTTTAACCATTAATTTCACTTATTTTGCGATTTATGTCTAAAATCATGAAATAAATAAAATCAGTTCATCCGTTGTGAACAATCACTCCAATCTGTGAATGCATTGAATCACTGGAATAGCTGTGACTGACCGACAAACCGATGGCTAACCTCACAATCACGGGCTCTGACCGACACTAACCGACAGCGCCAATGAAATGCGAGCGAAAGAAGAGTCGGCAGTCGAGGGCACCCTTACTTCGGTCCGAATTACGTGACATTGTGCTGGAGTCGAGTCAATACTCGTTCGCCCATTCGTTGTCCAACAGGAAAGCGTCGATCACTTCCTTCATCGCCAGATTTGGAATCAACTGATCGGCGGTCAGTGGTGTTCGAGTGACCGGATCGAAGTGGCCGACTCTCTGCAAGTGCTCCTCAATGTCTTTCCTGTCATACGTGATGCCACTCGGAGTGACCACCGGATCGCGCATTATCTCGAAGCTAATTTTGCCGCACAAATAGTCGGGAACTTCTCGTTTCTACAAACATAATGCAAAGTAATGTTCAAATGTCTGTCCAAATGTTGATAATCTATCAAACAAACTAACCTTTCTTCTGATATCTAGAGTGGCAAACATTGCGTTCAATTCGGCGGTTCGTTGGTCTGTAGTCGAGATAATCATTTTCTTAAGTTCTTGTGCCGTCTGTTCTTCGGTGAGACTATTGTTTTGCATTTCACTCTTCAACTTGGTCAGCTGCTGTTCCTTGTCCATCTGCATCAGCGTGTTCAGATACGTCTGCAGATCGATCTCCTCTTTAATCCTCTTCTCTTCGTGGACATTGAACCTCTTCTTTCGGGCTAATCGTAACTGATATGCGATTTCGTCGCCGAAATTCAGTTTTTGTTCTTTTGCCAAATCGTGAGCTATTGTTCAGGCAAAGGATGATTAGACCATCAGAAGACAATACGCCAATCCATACCCCTCTGAAGATGTTTGATGGCATCATCGAAGTGATCCATTTCGAGCAGTGATTGTCCGAGGAAGAAGTGTCCTTTTATAAGATTAGGATCCATTTCAAGAGCCCTTCGGCAGTCCTGGTAAGAGTTGTCCCACTGGCCGAGCTTGAGATAGCAGAGGGCTCTGTTGGTGAAGAAGGTGGGCACCGATGGGTTGCGGACCTGCGGCCGAAATAGAGGGTTAGATCAGATCAGTTGTGTCTCAACAGCTGCGGAGTGACTGACTATGGCTCGCGTATAGCTGCCGATCGCATCTTCGTATTTATGGCAGTTGTAATACTTGTTCCCCTCATCCTTCAGCTCAAAGGCATTCAACTCCTGTTTCATATCGGTTCCCGATTTGTTGGTTTCCGACCACTTTCTGGTCTTGGAATGGGAACCGAAATTCCTTAAGCGAAACAGTTTTGAAGAGTTTGTCACTTTTGTCACAAGTGTTGCATTAAATCCGAAGAAACGCCAACCGCGACAATAGCGATGGTCCGGAGAGTGGGGCCAACGCTGGGATCAGCTGTGAGTGGCCTCGGAGTCGACCGAAAGCACAACTTTGACAAAAGGTGTGATTGACTCGAGTCAGGGCTCAGTGAGAGAGAGAGAGAGAGAGTTATTGTTTACACAAACATAGCGTTCACTGAATGACGAAAGCAATGAATGCAATGAATGTCGACTCAAGTCGTGAGTTGAGTTGAGACGAGTCGAGCCCTCACTCAGCGAATGGACGCTAATTGCGGTCACAATCAACACTTTGCTGTCCCGTCCTCTCGCCTGACAATATCAATATCAAGGTGTTCTCGTGTGAGCCATCGATTAGATGGCGTCAATGACTCAATGGTGATCGATGTGAAATAGTGTGCCAAATTCAAGTCAACTGAAAAGATTGTTTCAAATAATCTGAAGATTTATTGAGGAATTAATTGAGAGGTCGAACCAAATGTAAAATAGATACAAAAGTTTAGACAAACTAATGATTTTCACCTTTGATTGGATTGAAATAAATTATACATAAAATGTGTATATATTTATCGACAAATGTTTTACAATATATGAAGTTTTGCGACACAAATAAGCATTAATTTCTACAATAAGTGTAAATAATTATAAATTATTGCAAACGCTATCAAAACCAAAACAATTGAGTCTCAGTTAAAACCCAATAAGACTTGTGTTAACTTAGAGTCAAATCCGTTACTTATCATAAAATCTCATATAAAACCTGAATTGCATTGAAGTTTGAACTCTCATTACAACCAAATTATAATTTATTAATTTTGATTTAAATTCAATTAGAAATTAAGATCAGATTTATTTACAACCGCTTTAGCGTTCGTTTTTTATCTTTCAAGTTTGACTTTTTTTGCGTTATCGTTGCCATCGCTTTGCCGTTACTAACACTCTTGTCGTTCGCGTGTCTCTTCATAATCGGTCCGCCGCTGGTCTCGTCGGATGGACTCTCTTCGGACCGGCGGACAGAGTCCGACGATTTGCTGCAACAGGCGTTCGACGACGGCTCAGACTCGAAGCACTTCTCCTTCACCTTCTTTGAGGCGTGGATTTCGGTCATCATTTTGGCGCGTTTGCAGTAGTCGTCGTAGTGCTCGAGCAACATCTTGCCCGCCTCCGAGTTCAGGGCAGACTCGGCGTTGGGCACTATTAGAAGACATTTGATCGTCTGAAACGAGATATAGTGTGTGATTGGAGACACACCAACGCATTCATCCATTCAGTTACATACCAGAAGAATGTGTTTTATCCCTAAATCAGATTTCCAATCCTTCTTCAATGTGTTGACACAAATCTCTCCGTTTCGGGAGACGTTTGGATGAAATATTTTGGTCAGAAAGTAGCCTTTCGGCGGTGATAGTGGGAAGTCCTTTGAAAGGACAAGTTTAACACGAAATGAGCCGCCGAAGTATGGCGTACAGGCTGTGGTGAATCGGCAGATTAGTCATCAGTGGCAACAGTGCTTCTTCATTACCGGGTCCGTCGATAATGGCCTGAATGTCTGAGACGTCCTCTTCATTAATACAAACCCGAATGCCTTCCAACGGTGTTAGCGTCAGATGAGACAACTCTTTGGACACTTGTCTGATCACTTGTGGCGAAAGGTTTTCCACGTTTGAAGACGTTTGCTGTGATCGGCGACAAAATCAACAATTAAATTGAGCCATCGGTCAGTGCGGTCGCGGCCACGGCTGGCCTACACTTACGGTAGACATGACGATGCGTTACAATCGAGATCGCGGTCGAGTCGAGAGTATGGCCAACGAGTAGCGATTGGCGCCCGAAGTGGCCGACGGCAGACAGCGGTCGGTCTGTGGCGTCCGTTGCAAACGACTCAACGACTTCTCACTGTTTGAGCCTTTGTTGCGATAATGGCAGCACTGATGCTCTCCTCTGCTCTCCTCTCCAATTGGCTCTCAGCCACTGACTCGGGCTTTGAATCTCCGCTCCGCTCAAACACGACGTCTCTCTTCACACCACTCAATGGCAACCCTATACCCGCAGACCTGTTCCGCCGCCAATACCGAGCGATTAGTTGGCTTTGATTGAGCTTCTAATTAGTTTGTCTTGATAAATATCAATTGTCAGCTAGGTCGGTGGTGCTGGGTGATTGATTGATTGATTGGTCATCGCAGTGAATTGGTGGCAGGAAAATTGTCATCTCCTTATCACCGTTACTAATTAGAAGATGCCCTTGATGCTAGTTTAGATTAGAATTTACTATTAAAATTGACGCTAAAATAATTTGCGATTTTTAACTTCAAAGACATTTTAATCGTCATGACATAAATTTAATTTATCATCTTGATTAACTCAATGATTATTAATATTTTAATTATATTCATTTAAATGCAAATTGCAAAATGAATATAACATGGTAATTTGGATTAAAAGCGGAAAACAAAGTGAATGGATGAAATTGGCGAATTGTGCCCGTGTCAAATGGGCTAATTAGCCAATGATCTGGTCAAGTGATCAATTGGCTGCAGAGTGTTATACAATCTGCGAGTGAGTGATGTGTTGTATAGCCGGTGACGATATGTTTGACACAACAATAGCCATATAAACAAAACATATCACATCTTTTGGCACATCTTTTGGCACGTCTTCAGCACGTCTTTTAGCCGCTCACAGACTTGATGGACAACGAGGAGAGCCCCGAGAATGGCCTCGACATCTGTCTCGGTATTGACCGCAAATTGCTATTCACATGATTTACAATCGATTCGCAGCCAAATTAACCAATCCTTTGAATGGAGACATCGATTCAGACCTCTTGTCTGAAGCATCCAAAGTGATCAATGATAAGAGCGATGGCCCGCAGATAGCCCTCAGGTTTTTAGCCCACAAAATACAATCACCACAAGATATAGAAGCGATGTATGCTTTGAACGTAAGTCTGATCTGATCTGATCTTGTCTAATGAGCATCTTTAAGAGTCTAATGAGTCTAATCCGCAGGTTCTTGAGAGGTTGATTGCCATATGTGGCCATCGGTTCATCGACGAGGTCGGAAAGTTTCGGTTCTTGAACGAAGTGATTAAAGTGGTGTCACCTAAGGTAAGATTACCGATGAAGAAGACCCGATATAATGCACTGAATATCTAGTATTTGGCTCATCGCTCGTCACCGAAAGTTAAACAACGAGTGATTGAGTTAATGTTCTTATGGAGTCTTGAGATCAAAGAGATGCCCAAAATATTCGAAGCATATCAGATGCTGAAGAAGCAAGGCATTGTCACTGAAGACCCCGTTCACATCTTGCCGGTATGTCCTAGAATATGCTCGAAGCGCAAATCACTTAACGACTCATCACTTGCAGAATTATAAACCTCCGACTCCACCACTTCCTCGGCCTAAGGACGAGATCTTCGATGACGAAAGAAATTCGCAATTACTCCAAAAACTCTTGAAGAGCGGAAGACCTGAAGATCTGGAAGCAGCAAATCTTTTGATCAAATCTATGGCCAAAGAGGCCGACAAACGGATGGATCTGAAGACACGGTTCCACTCAGAGATTGAAACCGTTTATAACAACGCGAAGGTATTGTCAGATATGTTGACCTACTATTCGCCGGACAATAGCTCTGCTGAAGAAAAAGATTTGATGAGAGAGTTGTTCGAAAGCTGTGAACGACTGAGACTTCGATTGTTCAAATTGGCCAATGACTTGACCGATGACGACCCGAATCTGACCACTCTTTTCGACGCCAACGATGAACTGACGAAAGTAATCAATCGATACAAACAACAGTTTGGAATCATTACGGCCAGCAATGGTAAGACTGACGGTTCTCAAAGTCAAACCATTTCTCTTCTTGAATGTCTTGATATCGGCGCCAATTGCCAAGAGTCGCCTAACATATTGCACGACGAAGAGCTTCTCGAAGACCATTTGTCTTCTGGTTCAGCTAGTTCCAATGCCAAACCTTCAATCTGTAACTATAATCTCCCAGAATTGGGTGAGATCTTCAGTCAGGCGGCCAAAGACACCACTAGTCCTTCCAATGACATCTTAGTTCCCGAACCTTTCAAATCGATGGCATTCAACGGCTTGACTGCAGACAAAAAATTAAACTCCCAGTCAAAACCATTGTCTGCTTTGGACGAATTGAATGTCTTGAGTCAGATGATGATCAAAAGCAATCTAAATGACGAGAATAAAGCGAAAAATTGGAATAAAGAGCCGTCAAAGACATCGTTGAATGAGTTGCAGAAATTGGCCTCAAAGAGCAAGAGTGGTGAGACAGACAGTGCGACCAATGATAGTGTGGTTCCTTTGACTCAACTGAACGTATCGCTCGATTCGATAAAACCGAGTCATTGCAAACCCATTACCCTCTACGACAAGAACGATCTCAAAGTGATACTGCATTTAGCGTCGAATTCGCCGCGAATTGACGTCAAAGTGTTTGTGATAACAGTTATTAATACAAATCACTTCCCGGTCTCTAACATCAACTTCTTGGCGGCTGTGCCTAAGGTATGTCCCTTTGACTGTCGGGCCCGAACTCACAGTTCCGTTTCAGTCAATGAAAGTCAAACTACAGCCGATGTCGGCGACCGAACTGCCGGCCTATAGTGCGCTCAGTTCTCCGTCGGTCATAACCCAAGTGATGCTAATCGCCAGAGACGTCAATCGCAACGATAGCGTAAGACTTAAGTATAAATTCTCGTATAAAATCAATGAACAAATCTATTCAGATGTCGGAGAAGTCGATAGTCTTTTCGATAATTACAATCAAACTTAATTCCAAGTCATTTACAGTGCATTTCAGTACTTATTAGTCATTATTTTTACCTGAATTTAAATTTTATTCAGTATTTTTATATTCGATCTGAAAAGACCAAAATTATCTATTGACCAAACTTGCAGTTGAAGTGATGGCACAAATTGAAATTAATTAAGTCAGCCTCGAAATGTATTAGAATAACTGAGATTTCCTTTCTGCAATTTGCCACTATATGATCTTGGTCACTTTCAATTAGAAAGTCTATTAAATGTATTTCGCGAATAATTATGGATTAGATATTATATCTTTGAAAGATTCCATTGTTTCGATGTCTTTAAGCTTTTATTTAGTCATTTAAAGTGCATTTATTTTTTGAATTGATCCATTTTATAATGATCCATGGTCCATCCTTTAATAGAGAATTAAATTTAATTAATTAATTTTATTTGAAATACTTGTGATTCATAAAATATATTTATTTAATTTAAAGTTTAAAATAATAATTTACGTCAATTAAGATTGAAATAAATTGCAAATTAATTATGCATTTATTCTAAAATTGTCTATAAAACCGAAATTTCCTATAATAAACGAAGAGTTAAACTTACCTAAGCTCAGTTAAAGTGTCGCCCAAAGGGAGAGTCGGTTCTCCAGTATTGTGGCCAACCATCTGCCATATGCGACAAGTGCATGCCATGCCATGCTCATTTTAGGTCATTTAGGAAATTCAATTTATTCAGAATTAGCAAAACATTAATCTGATTGCAGTTCTGAGAAAATTGAATGTAAATAAGCTAATGATAAGCGTGAGGACACATTCGCTTATTATGCGATGCGACGCCTGTTCTCTGCCTTCAATGCCTGTTCTGATCGACAGATGATTTGTTTGAGTGAAGTGAAGAGCAAATGAGTTGTTGAAAGTCTGGCGAAATTATTCTGTCAAACAGTGGATGACTTCTTCTCAATAGTATCTGATGTTTAGTGAGAGGAAAAAACGCCAATAATTATCTCATTATGTGATATATAATGAGACCGATTGGGTCGCATCAGAACTTTGCAATTGCAAGATCACTGATGAGTCTGAACGAGCCGTTTGGCGCTCATCGTTGATATCTGGCATTTGTTTGTGAGATGTGTGCGATAAATAAGTTATGGAACAGCTCTCGGCTATTGGAGTGACTCGAGTCGAGTCAGGTCTCGTCGACAGATATTCTAGCAATTAATGATTAAATGAAATATAAAGCGATAATTGGAGCCAAAGTGTCGCACAAATCACTGCAGAGGGAGAGCGCTGTGTAATAGTGATAATAGATAATAGATTCCAGTGATCGCAGTGGCAATCCGTGCCATTGGTCTCAGGAGAAGGAGCTCCTCCTCGCAAGTCAGCGCTCGAGAAGGCCTTATGAGTGGTTTCTGAGCGCTCGGAGAGGTTGGCATTAGTTCGTGAGCTCATGATGGCTGACACTTGTTGGACCACTGCTGGACCCTTCCAGTAGTCGCACGGATTCACTCATTACTCGTCAATATTGTTCGCTCCGAGTCTTCACATTGTTTTGTTTGTTTTGGTTGACCAGTGCCTCAACTGTTTAGAGTTGTCGGTCAGCTCTGAGTTGTTGGCATCACTTGTGGACTGTCATCGATGTAGTGGCCGTCGAGTCCAATGGCAATGAGGGCCACGAAGTTGGCTCAACGAGCAGTTCTCATAACATCGTTCGTCTTCTATGCCTTTCTGCTCGTCATTTGGGTCACTCAGAGCGCTCGGGCGCCGCTCACCGCTGACCACATCCAAGACGACCACTACTACGGGCCCCGAGTCTACCAGGAAAGGGCTCCCCGTTCTATAGAAGACAATAAAGTAGAGGGTCTGAAGAATAGCGACTCCTTGAGTGCCAATAATGACAATAACCTGATAGTCAATAGTAGTTTGATTGCGAATGATATCAAACGCGATAAACATAAGACAATCAATACTTCGTTAAGCGATATATTTATTAGCGTTAAGACAACTAAAAAGTTTCATTCGTCTCGACTCGACATCATTCTGAAGACATGGTTCAACTTGGCTAAAGATCAGGTATGGCTATCAATCGCCACTCGAGTCAGCGATTGTTAACAATTGGTTTTGTCTTCTTTACCCCAGACTTACTTCTTTACTGACGCCGACGACAAGTACTACAACGAAAAGTCAGGTAATGAACAAAACTTTTCATATGTTATCATAATTTTCAAGTGCTTTACAAAAAGTTTTTTGGCGTCGGCTGAGATTGGCTTTTGTGCGATGATAGCTAACTTTTGACAAGATCAGTGATCGGTGATCAGTGATCGGTTGCAGTTGAGCCCAACACACCATTTGTTGTTACATAAGATTAGTTATTGTATGTTAATATGTTATTATAATGTCAATCATGGGTTTGATTAATAGCGGTCAGACCAGTGAACGGTGGGCTCGAGGTATGGCCACGAGTGGTGCGCTCGACTATAACTGGATTTGACACTAGTCTTGCCATAAAAAATAAGCTGAACTCAATTTGTTTTGCGATTGCCATTTCCCCGGGGATGCCGTAATTGAATAGTTGCAAATATATCATCCATCATTGTCAAGCAGGACTTATTTCATCTAGTTGCAAAATAGATTAGCATGGTGCACGCGATTGAAATAACAATTATAAATTCATAGCAAATACTGTATGTCGTAAAGAGTTGTGCAAAGCATTGAAGGACACAATCATTTGCACTGAAAGTGGCTTTTCGTATATGAATACATGTTTTCAACATTTGTTCAATTAGTCGGACGTTTCACTTAAATTATCATTCATTTGGCGTTTTGTGAATTTTTTAAAGTTTGGCCATAAATTAGTTCCTAGAATATGCATTCTGCAAAGTGATGCTGACGACTGCTGGCATATTTGTAGCCAGAGCACCTAGCTTCCACTAATTTTATGGCCAATCAACTCATAAATGCTTCGATAGGTGATAGCAGTTCTTAGAATAACAGGTAATTAGGGACCAAATCGAAAGACCCGACCGATTGGACGCCAATAACGGCAATAAATTATTGGCAAACAATGGTTTCGGTCGTTTCGAAAGGGGTGACGAACTGTGTGGCCGAGTCTGCCGCCACTCAAATGACCGTTTCGTTAAACCAATTTTGAGGGACGAACGGGATTTGAAAGAGACATTCAATGAAATTGTTTGTCTCCTTGTTATTCGTTTGCGACACTCACCGCACGCTATACTGATAGAGGCTTTTAGTTTCCTAATTACTTAATTACTAAATAATTACCAGCAAAGAGACAAACGATTTAATCTCTTTTCCCCAAACAGGTGGACATCTGGTTAACACCAACTGCTCGGCCTCTCATAACCGGTAAGAATATTGTTTTATATTCAAACTTTGAATTTCAAAGCCAACCCTTTGATTGGAATCCGAGTTGATTGGAATCTCTTATCGTTAGTAATCAATGCACTTATCGGCGCCAAACTCGTCAATCAGATACAGAACTCAGACTCATTCTAATCATTCCAATCAATTGATTTGTTAATTGAATTGAATTACTGTCTGGAAATGGTTTGACTTTTACAATCACTTATTTTGCTAATTATTGGCATATTTTAGAAATAATTATTTGTTTTATTTATTTCACTCAAAGCGATCGCTAAAACGATAGAAAACAAGTCTCTTATGGACTGATCGCCAATGACTGTGACGGCGACCGAACCCACAGTAGCGCTGAAGCAGTGCTTTAGGGCTGGTTTGGGTCGCCGTAAGTCTAAACCAAATCCATTTATGAGGTCCTAAACCGCTCGCAACCAAAAATTTTTCGCTTCGATTATACAGAAAAAGACTATTTCTTTTTGGCTCATCTGAAGAACACCACTTGAAGTTAGTGCACAGCAGCAGACACTGTACTGTAACTGCAGTCGACAGTGAAAGCTGGCAGGGGTTGAGAGGGGAGAGGGGTAGCGATAGGGTAGGGGTCAGGTCTGGTATTAGAGTGACTGGAGCCTCGCACATCACACTTGCAGCTAAGCTCATTCAGGCACTCATTCAGTGCACAATCATTGCTTTCCCACTTTTTTACTCGAATAGCGATCGCTCCGAATGAGGCTCAGACTAGTGGTGAGCTCTTTGTCGATGTCTTATGAATAGCCGATAGAATGTTGTTTTGCAAGTTTGTCTGAGGCAGAGGCAGAGCACAGGCAGAGCACAGCTGCACGACGTGAACCTTAGCTCTGCTCTGCTCCGAGCGCTCGGACCCTAAGCCCAAAGCCAACAGAACTAAAGCCTAACAGAACTGCCTCTCGTTGTCAATGGACTCGAACTCAGTATCGGATAGACTGACGACATTTCAATTGCAAAACTTTCAATTCATTTGAAATGAGTCGCGACTTTTGGGGTCCAAATGCGCAGCAATGCAATCACGTTTGGCCGCACATTACCCGATAACTAACTTGTCTCGACTCATGCAGACCTGTCAGACAAATGCAGACACAATACAAATCGCCAAAAAGAGATTTGCATCAGAATTACATTGTAATGCATAACTAGTTAGTGGCCATTGAGATGAGTTGAGCCGAACACTAATCAAAACTTGTTTTCGAGTGTTTATATTGCTGTCACTATAAACTACACTATACACTATTGAATTGAATTGCATGCTCATGCACATCGTCTTGACCTATAGGAAGGCCCTGTGCTGCAAGATGAGCGTCGAGTTCGACACCTTCATCGAGAGCACGAAGCGCTGGTTCTGCCACTTCGACGACGACAACTACGTGAATGTGCCGCGACTGGTGGCTCTGCTCCGGCGGTACGACCCGACGGAGGACTGGTACCTGGGCAAACCAAGTATCCGTCAGCCGTTGGAAATCGTCGACCGGGATAACAAGGGATCGAAGATCTCGTTTTGGTTCGCGACCGGCGGCGCCGGCTTTTGTCTGAGTCGTGCGCTGGCGCTCAAAATGATGCCAATCGCGAGCGGAGGAAAGTTTATTAGTATAGGCGAGAAGATCCGACTGCCCGACGACGTGACCCTGGGCTACATCGTCGAGCACTTGCTCGCCAAACGCCTCACTGTCATCGATACCCTGCACTCACACTTAGAGCCCATGAAGTTTATCAAAACGAACGCTCTTTCACACCAAATATCGTTCAGTTATTCCAGATTTGGAAAGCAAATCAATAGACTGTCGATCGACGGGGGCTTTGATCCCAACAAAGACCAGACCCGGTATGTCCTCCGCGACCGCAACAATAGCCATAACTCATAAACCGATTATTTTCAGATTCCTTTCACTTCACTGTCATTTGTTTCCTGAACTTAGCTCATGTCAGACCTGATCCGACACCAGAAGAGCTCCTCTGAGGAGATGACATACCAGTGGTGACCAGTGCTCAACAATTAGTGCCAATTCTATTAATTTATTATTTGTGCAAAACTTCATTTCATTTCTATTGAGATCTCAATCATCAATCAAAACTGCATTTCAGCCTCAAAGCGACGGTTCGCTGCGAGCCGTCGCCTCTCCAATACGATTACTATTGCCAATACCAGGTTCTTTCCAACTCAATTCAATTTTAGCTGCAATACACTCTTCGTTATACAATTTTCCAATGGAAATGTGGTTCACAAAGAACAAGTTCAAAGATTGATAGTGCCTTATAGTATATACGCTGTACGATGTAATTAGGTAGGATCAGCTGATCACCTTGCTAGTTGCCAATTGCCAGTTTGTTGTTTGGCCTCACATGCAATAAGTGAAATGAAAACCAATAGAGACTATAAATCACAGTCGGATGTAGTGATGCAGTGCTGAGCACACGAAGTCGTGACGCGTATTGTCGTGTTTGCGATGCACTGCTCGCCGATGTGGGCTGTAATTAGCTAACGAGCGACCAAACCATGTCTGTTGCCAAACACCTGGCTCATAGCGCATAGCTCTACCTTATCTTACCTTACACGTTACACACTATATTCTAGCTCTACCTCAGACCCAGAGCATGCCTTAGACCCGAATATAATCTGTTTGAGGGCAATAAACAAACGTTTGCTTCACGAGAATTAGTGCCTTAAACTTGCCTTTCATGCCAACGACAGTGCCTTTGACTGTGCCTTCGATACAACAAAGCGATTGATAGCCAAAGGAAGGCCTCACTCACTGACCAGACCAGTGACCACACACGACATCCCTTCCTAAATCCTCTTCGCTTTTATCGATTCCATTTCTAGACTCTACTTCTGTTAACGAATGCAAGAGTTCTTAGATTTGCATTTAAAATATTGTTTTATTGATTGTTATGGAATTTAATTTTAAATATTTGTAAATATTTTTATATATTTTTTTATTAATAAAACAAATTTATTATTCAATTACTTTGTTTTATTCACTTTGGGTTCCTCCAGAAGAGTAAACACTCTCTGCCGGCCATTCGGTTCGGTTCGGAGTTTTAATAAAATGCAAGAAATTGTTTGAATAAAACAAAACTCTTTGAATCGCTTTCTCACAAAATATATTTCTAAACCACATCCGAACTGAAGTCAAAATGATTTGCACCAGAATTCTGCCTTACACTATGAGCATGCATATTTCGAGCCAACTTTTGAGGGGCAATAAATGCAAACTAGCAAAATTGAATGGCAGATCACCTTGTTAATACCTCAAAACCCCAACATTTGCCTGCATTGATATTTTGGTATTGTATGCCTGGTTCGTCCACCAATATGTGTGCAAAATTTTAAGTATTGCAAAATATTGCATCTTGAGTTGGAGCGATTCAAAAAATTTAGGCTGGGAAAGATAGGCGCCTGATGTGGGCTCCAACACAAGGCATGAACCAAATCCTTTCAAAAAGCTGGTTTTCATAAATTATCAGATGAACTAAATTTAGTACGAATTAAAGTTCGATATGTTAGTGAAAGGTTTTTGCAAGATTTCACGTGAAATTGGTTGCAAATCATATTGGATCGAAAGAATATTGGCCTTTACTCGTCAACCGATCACGATTTCAATGAAACCATCCGATATAATACAGCTTCTCAAGCACTACAATATGACATCTTGAAAATTTCAGAGCCCCCATCAGGTGGCACAGAAATTGGGCCTACGCGTTTCCTTTAGATAATAAATAGGCTCATAGATTTATAAGACCATGCTGCCCACCTGAAAATAGAATAATTGATGGTCACCCCCTGATTCCCGTGAGTAGGTTCGGGCATCCAGTATGAGTATGTAATCATAACAAATAATAAAATAAGTATTGTTAAAAACATTAAAGAATGAGATTTTTCTGCTTGTCAACATCAAGCGAACAAAATTTAGACCACATAAACATAACAGCAATTAGTTATTGTAATCTACAAATAATTTTATTCCTATAAGAACTATAAGTTATGGCTATATCAGGCTATTTAATAAATACAGAAACAAAACGAAGGCTTAATTTAATTAATTATTTCGGTCAAATTGTTACTGCAATTGTGCAGTGCAAGTGTGTGCAAGTGTGACATTCTTCGATTCCGACTGTACAACCCATTAATCACATTCAGAAACTGTGGTCACCGCCAGAACTACTTAAGAGTATTTCAATGTCTTCGACAGTAAGTGAGCCAAAGATTGTCAAAGAAAGTAATGTCCAGAGAATGTAAGCAATCATTAGACATAGAAAGGAAGCCAAAGAGTTATGAGTGGTCTCACCCGCGCCGAGAACGAAGAGGTCGGCTTCTCGAGCAGATCCCAGAGGAACTTCTGATAGTGGGCGCACTTGCCGTCGCCGAAGTCCTCTTCGTCCCTCTGGCGCAACGACTCGGCCTCTTTGCGCATCTCCTCGAAGACGTGTTCCTTTCGCTGATGGTATTTGTGTTGACAGCAGGACTCGAGGTAGAGCTCATCGATGCCCCAATAGTCGAGGTCATCGCTGAAGGCCATGACGCACATCTCCTCGACCAGGTGCAGTTTGCCGGTCCGGTAGAAGTTGAGTATCGCGGCGAAAGAGCGCGGGTGTCGGTCGAAGAAGTACTCGTTGTCGACGAGACTGTAGTCGTCGCACAATTCACAGATGGCTTCGTGAGTATTGCAGTCGCGGAGTCGGCCCAGTCTTGTGTGGGGCAACCGCTCCAAAGTCCTCCACAACACCTCATGGCGGACACCGCCGATGTTGAGAGTCACTCTTCGGTTCAGCGCTCGGCTCCGCATTATCATAAACGGCTCGGGAGGTAGTGATGTGATGGATCGCGACTGATTCCTCTGCATCGAAGACCAGTTTTGTTGCGAGGCTTGTGATTGTGGCGCTTGGGATGCATTGATGGTGTTATAAGAGGGCGGAACTTCCAGCTCCAGGGTATCGGATTTCTCGCTGCCCGTCATCGTCAGGCCGGGCGTCGCGCGTCACTCCACGCCCGGTCTCGTCCGCATCACTGGTCAGCCGGGATCTAAGAATAGACACAACGGAGCCATCAGTGACCGAGCATTACCACAAGTGATGCGATAGAGATGTGATCGTCGAGTGTCGAGTCGTGTTTATGTGTGTGGTGTGTGATGTGTGGTATGTCTTATGTGTTGCTACAAACTATCGGATCAATACTATGACGTTGCCATCACTGCCATCACTGCCATCACTGCCATCACTGCCATCACCGCCACCACTGTCTGCTGCTGTCCGCTCAGACACTCGACACTCTCCGCACAGTCATATAAACTGATCTATAGTCACAAGAATTGTTTGTCATTTAATTCGATTATAATGTAGTCCTAACTAAATATGTGTTCATACAAAACATCGATCAATCGGTCGAACCTATCCATCCCTCGCAATGTCAGACCAATCGCGGAATTGACGGAAACTGAAGAATGACTTTCACTTCATTTCCTTATTTGCATTGACACTCAAATCGACGCCTTATATATCAAATACTATAAATATGGAAAAATCTTTCCTTTCAAATTGTCGATTATTTGGATATAACCAAGATAAATAGGGTGGAATATTGAATTAACTAGATAGATGAATACAGTAAAACTTAATTATAAGCTTAGCAAAAGTATTAAACAAGTAGTTAAACCAAAAATGTGTTTCAAAAATATTGTTTCGTTTGATTGGTTTAATGCAGGGATGCCCAAGGGGGGGGGATCAGCCCAAAATCCCCCCTAGCTCGGAAAATCTTGAAAAATCCCCCCTGAGTTTTGATGGCTGAGCTCGGACCCCCCCCCTCCGGAGCGCGGCGGCCATTTTCGGTAATTTAAACTGGATTAAATCGTGATTTAAACTGGATTTAACAACAATTAAGCTTAATTAACGTTAATTTAACTAAATTAACACCGAAATAGGCCTAAAATCGAAAGAACGGCTTAAATC
>JAQGBE010000098.1:0-29421 GCA_034698225.1 Scheloribates latipes | reverse complement strand
TGCCGACTCTTAGGGCTCCGACTGATCGGCAGAAGAGTACTCTTCAGATGTTATCTCTTAACACATTTTAACTGAATTTTCACACCATTTCTACACTCACTCAGAGCTTAGAATCAATTTCATAATCATTTTAAATGAATTTTTCAATGCAATTGATTTATTGAACTCTCGCTCTGGAGATGTATAGAGGGGTGGGTTTGGACGCCAGCGTACGATTGGATCTGAAGTGAAGTCGCGGAGAATTTGTTATTAATATTGATTTTCTAAAGCAATGAATAGTGAGAACAGAAGCGTATATTCGGTTCTAATTATTGGCCAACTGTTTGGCCCTCATTGAACACCCCTATTGTCATCACTGGTCTTATCTCTTGTAGAGATCGGTTCACTTTTATATTCTTGTTCAGAGACGCTCTTGACTTTTGATCGAAGAATCATTAGTTTTTAAGTCAAATACAATGAAAACGATTACTTTCGCCGATAAAAGCGTAGTTAAGAAAATTAAACAACAATTCAATGCCTCATTCATTAGGCAGTCGACTGCGAAATCATTTAATAATAGATTTCTGTTTCAAAACACAAACAGTTTTTCGTTTAACTTCATAGACAAGCGATTGATGTGAAGACAGATCTAATCAGAAGCCTTGGAATACAATTACAGCTGAGCTCAAGATATCGCTATTTGGGTCCAAACAAATCACTCACTCAAACATGTTTAGAGACGATTCAAAGTTAAGGTCAAGTGATTTATTGTGCAGTAATTCGCTTAAAGTCTTCTTTTGGAAGAAGACATGTCAAAGATGTATATGTTTTTTGCCGTCAGAAGAAACTATGGATTAATATAACGAATAAATTGAAAAATTCTTGGAAAGTTTTCGAAAGAGTAACAGATTAGAGCTTTAAATCCCTTTTGAAAGGAGAGATACCATTGAATAATGAATTTTTGCAATACTTTCTGTTCGAAAGGGAGGAAACCAAAGGATTAGAAATCAAGTCGTCGTCGGTTTGCATGTCTTTCAAAGGACTTAACTCTTGACACAAAAGTTATTTCAATATTGATTCGCCCGAAGAGTCGGTGCGGAGAACTGTGCGGCCGATCGCCTATTTATAGCCGAGCAGAGTCTGGTCACAAATGAAGTGCCTCTTTGTCATTGTGATGGCTATAATCCAGACAATAAAAATTTATGCTAATTATGGGCTAAAACAGTAGCTCTCGGTTAATAATAACGGATAAGAGAGCAGTAAAATGCAAACAAACATACAATGAATTCGTAAGTTTTCGGACCAACGCTTTGAAAACGCTTTTTCGTATAATTAGTTTACATATGAAAAGACATTAAATGCAATCGAAGGGAAGGACTCTAAAGCCAAGAGGAAACTATAAATACATTAAGCGATGAGAAACAGACAGATAAAAACAAAACTTAATAACAACAATAATTGCATTATAGGTGTTGACCGCTATTCGGGAGCTTATGATAGATAAGGCATTCGCCAATTGACGAGGGGTTCGGCCGCTCGCCGCTCGACTCGTTGCAGACTAATCAGCATTTATTAGCCGGCTATCTGTCAGTGCGATCGCCAGTCGGCCCCAAAAGTCCCGGTAATATACTTTCGGTCGGAAAATATGTACTTTAGTTGTGTTGACTTCAGTGCTGTCCGTTGGTAGACATCAGTAGACACGATATTAATGATATATTGGCCTCAAATGTGAAATACATTTATAATAAACTTTTCATATATGGCAGCAAACGCTGAAAATTCTTCATATAGTTTGCAAACAGTTTTAGATTAAAAGATACTATGCTTTTAAAGGTCCAAATGTTTTGAGATTAGGTCCGAAGAAATATGTGAATATGCTTTGGGACTTAAAAGCAAACTATGAGACGAATACCGAATTTGGTTATCATTTCTGATCTGTCGATGTCTTCCCTTTCCATTCACTCATATGCTTCTCATTATAAACACATAAGAAAAAGAAAAATTGTTTCAATAAATAAAATGGAAATACATTTTTTTGAGTCCAAGATGTTGTGTATCTCAAACTCGAGATATCACTCAAAGATATATTCCTTTTGAGAATTTCTGTTTATTTTCAGAGAAGAGAAGTTTTCTACAGAAAAATGCTTTACTTCTCGCGAACCTCGAGATAAGGCTAATGTCTTCGGCCGGCCATTAGATATCCAGTTCAGAGGAACCGATCGGTTAAATAAATGGATGAATTTGTAGTCACTTTTAGGATATCGTTCAAAAATTTTGTCTTCAAATGAATAAAACAAATATTTTAAGCGAAGAGTAAAGATATTGCGAGACATGGATTGTCTCAAACGAAACTGTTTTTAATCTAATAGAAAAAAGCTTTTTATTAAGCGATTAAATATTTGTTAAATTCATTGGAGACTTCATTTGGATTCAACAAAACGAGTCGTTCGGCAATAATCCGAAGCCATTCTCCGAACCGACGAAATGGCGATTCGTATTAATTACTGTTAAAAGTTTTGCAGAAAACGACAGCAAAAGAAAACATTTTTCTCTTGATTTGCACTTTAAGACAATTTATAAGAATTTTCGAAAAAGCCTTTTTCGGACCGATTTTTCCAGTTTTAGTCTTTCGACTTTAAAACTGTTCTCCAATGGAGTTAAACCTTAATTGAGATGTAAATCAAATTTCAAAATGATTTTTCATTATGTCATTAATTTGTTTGGTTCGACGAGAAAGAGAGAGCCTTTTTGTCGGTCAGAAATGCTCTTTGAAATTAAAACTCCACTTAAAACGAGTTTCTGATTCAAAAATCATTGGAAAACTAAGAATAAATTCTTTTGGTTTTCAAGTTTTAGTCTCTGGTCTTATGTATTAATTCGAAGTGAAACTAAAATTTCATTAGTTTTGTAAATAAAACTAAGAAGAGATCTGTTTCTCAGCCAAACATGTATTTAATCAATCGATAGACAGATTAAGATTTTATAGCAAAAAGTTTTACTTTAAAAAGAGCACAAAATTCACAGAAGTTTTTGAATATAAAAACGTTTTTTCTTGCATTTCATTGAAGAAAAAGTTGACATCAGAGGAGAGACTTTGCATATCGTTTACGACGAGTGTCCGCAACAGAGAGGCCAACAATTTTCATGTCATATTCGGGCCGATGGGACGACCCGATAGTCAAATGGCTAAACAGTTGGCGCAAACACAACAACAACTGTAGGCTTCGATAAGAAGTGCTCTTTTGGTTCGATACCTATCGCTCAGAGGCTTCACAGTGGGCACAGACGGAGGCAATGAATGTCTGAATGTTATGAATACCTGCGATGTTCTACTCGTCTGAGATATGCCGGTCTGACAGCTCGATAGCTAACATTTGATGCGACAATTATTACCTTTCACTGCGACTGTGGCCGAGCACTGGTAGGCCCGGCAGTCAGTGTCAGACGACTGGCGCACAAAACACATGAGAAATGTATATTTTTGTGCTAAATATATGCGAGAACTGCGAATAAATGGAAATCAAAGACCGAAAATATCATAAAAAGGTTCGCTTGAAAGGCAAGAGTCACGCAAATTATAATAAGCGAAACTACTGGTATATTTTAAATAGTTTATATAGTTTAGCTTAGTTTTGTTCTAAACTAATTCATTGTGTTTGGCGTGGCTTTCATTGCAGACGCCGTTCAGTTACCTAACTATCGGTTCCTAAAGTCGTGACCGCATCAGACAATTCGGTGAACAGTTAATCGGGAAAACCGAATCACTGCTCGAGATCTGGATATAAATAAAATATAATGACTTCGCGAATGACTAACAAGAATTGGGTTCGGAGTATATCTCTAATGAAATGATGCAAATGTTGATCACACGCTCGGAATAACTCTTTCGTCGAACCATTTATAGCTCAGAGGCCTCTCTCGGCTCGCCATCAGATCCGTCGATAGCCAAACCGTGTTCTAAATCGGTTCAGAAGTCGATTGTTTTGTCAGTTTATTCGCCCAAAAGTTGTGCCAATAATTGCAAAAGTGTGCGAACAGTCCGCTGTCTCTGTATTCTTAATTCTAATCATAGACGCAATTAATTTAATAAAAGATTAATAGCAGTCCTAATCCGAGCGCAAATCAATAGCGATGGCTAACTTAGCTCGTGGTTAATTAGCCGATGAATAATGGCTTTTAATGAAACGAAATGTTTATATAAATTGACGAAATTGGGTCACATCTGAGAGCACTGTCGGCCGAGTAGTGCCTCGCTATTCAAATTCGATATTATTTATGCTCACTTTGTCCGCGATTAATGATAAACATCTGGTTGTTTCGCATAATCATAATTAGTCGCCAATTATTGCCTAATCGCGAATCAGACGAATGAGAAGCAAAATAGCGAAAAGACGAGTGAAAACTCCGGTCGAAAAATCGTATTTAAAATACAAATCAGTCTATAATTATGTTTTACTCAAATTTATCGCAAAATTATTGAAATTTTCTTATTTCTTACAAAAATATTTTATACGAAATATTTCTTTTTTTAATGATTTGCTTACCTTTTGAGAAGAGGTTTCGTAACGCGACTTCTCGTTGGACTCACTTTTCTTTCTTAAATATCCGTTTCGTTCTTTTTATGAGTGGAGAGATATATCAGAGAAGAGTTTGTCTCAAAAAAGTTTTGCTCGTTTTTCTGACAACTTTTTCTTCTTCTTATTTTCACTTTATATCAGTTATTATAAGCAATTGAACGCTTGGTTTGAGTTAACACAGTGTAGACAAACACTAAATAAATATTGTTTTTTATCGCAACAAAATTTAAGAGAAGAAAACTTTTCTCTTTTGAGTCAATTCTCTTGAGAACCGCAGAACTCGACGGACGACTCAGTCGTAAAGTTATATAACTTATTATTTTATTGATGAGAAACAAAATTGAGTCCAATCTATGTAAATAATGACGAGTCGACCACCACTTATGCACTTATGAGAGCACTGGTCGATGAGTGCGCACAGGTATGGCCACTATCTAGTGGTGAGTATGGTCTGCAATGAGAACAAAATTACTTAACTCACAGTCATATCCATAACCGGCTTAGCAGTCAATGTAAACAAAGATAGAGAGAAAAAAGTTTTTTCACTTCTTTAGAATAACTAATGTTTTGGTTTTGTTTGAGTGTATGGTCTGTCTGAGTGTTGAGCCGACGAGGACTGGTATGCAGAGTCAGACCGAGTGCTGCAGTGTTTCGGTAGCCGTGCATCGAAAAAGCCTATCCAGCCCTCTGTGACGGGAAGGAGGAGTCGCCAATCATTTAGATAGCGCTCACTCTATCTAATAAATTATTTGCAGCACAGGTTAAGTCTGTGTTGGGCTCTGAGCGCAGACCTCAGATGTTGTGCCCTCAGAGGCGGAAATTTGTAGACTGTGTTCCCCCGAAACACTTCGCACAGGTTTCGGTCAGACATTGAAATTTCACACAAATTTTCGTTTAGAAACGGAATTAGAGTTCAATTCATTTGTTTCACGAATTGATTGGCGAATAAAATTGTATGCAAACCAATGAACTGTTGTTTGACATTCGCTGAATGGGCCTCAAGTCTGGCCGACAGACGGTTCGTGAGCTGCGAATTAGCTCATAGTCTGACGGATGGCTCGTCAGGACCTCAATAGCCAAACGCTCGCCAGTAGTCGAGTGAAAGTGAGTTTAAATTTTGTGATAAATCTAATTAAACTGAGAATTGTCTTCACATTCTAAAAATCTAATTAAAGTTATATCCTTTGAGTGACTGTTTTGAGTCAGAGCTGGCAAAACGACAACTGGGAAAGTGTTTGCGCTATCTTTGACTTTAATTGAACGAATATAATCAGATAAGGAGAGAGTGTTTGAGACAAATGTTAACTTTGAAAGTCAAGTAAAGCCAAGGCATTGCCGGCGCTTCTCAATGCGCTCGGCCTAGAAGTCAAGGTGGGAACACAGCGATGCCCACTATAAGGCGATTCATTGGCAGACGAATAATTGAAAATTCCTTCCAATTCCTCGATAAAGTCCGAGATTAGTCCGACGAAATCGCCTTCCAGTGGAGAAAGCAATTGTCAAAACTCGTCAAAGTTCTTCACCGAAATCGTTTGTCCCAATAGCGGAATGCAAAGGATTAAAATCGATTCACTCGTGAGTTCGCATGTCTTTTGAATGTCACGACATTGTGACGGAAACCCATTTGAATATTGCTTTCCTGACAGTTAATACGATCTCGAGATTTGCGGCCCAATTGTGCCGTTTGTGTCGACCGTCCACTTCGGGCTACTTTCAAAACATTGGACATAAGGCCAGTCATTGTGACACTAATCCGAGTGCTCTGTAATCCCACCAAAACGATAGGGTTTTGCAGAATTAGATTTGAGAAGACATACAGAAAAAGTGCTGTCAGTTGTGGTGACCTTCTGGTGCTGTTTGACAGCCAAACCGATGCAAACCATTTGCATCGACAGAAACAACACATAAACAACGGAATCGCCGGAGCGCTCGATAATGGGTTTGTTTGGCATACGAGTGCTGACAAACATCTTGTGAGAGTGTTCGGACACATTTCCGTCGATTTTCGGTGGATCCGGTTGTTTGGCGCAATAATTAAAGTGAATTATTAATATTAATCTGGTAAATGAGCCACGTCATACAGCCCTGCCACTCCAGCCAAGAGCATTGTTATCTCGCACAAAAGTTTCATTTCCCAGAGGGAAGCAATTAATTCGGTTATCATTTGTATCGCACTTTTATTTCCTTTAATTAATGAGAAAAATAGTGAAAACGAGACAAAAAATAAATATAATTTTCTTGGGTCTCAACGGACGACGAGTGGAAGAGACGGCAGAAAATTGCGATAATAAATGAATAAAACAATAAGTGTTTTCCCAGTTTATACTCCATTGAAGACACCATTGAATACTAATTGAAACAAATTCGCAAACAAAATGAGTGTCGAATTGGATGTTTCAAAAAATTGTAAATTTTTCGTCCAAATAATCAAATTATAGGAATAGTTATGTGCGCTCAGAGACTGAAAAGGCTTTTGAGATTTGACTTATTCTCTAATAAATTGACTGAAAGACTATTTTACTCCGAGTTTTGTCTTCAAATAAGATAACTAATGGAGTGAACAATGGGTTTATGTCTTCTCCGCTAAATTGAATTTTATCTTCATTTCGAAGCCCAAGTCATCGAAATTGAATCAAACTATTGGCTCGAATTCTACTTTTTTCATGGCTTAAAATAATTGCATTGAAAGGGAGGGACAATCAAAAGGGATGAACACAACCGTCAAATATTTGCTCACTTTTTGTCTGCAATTATCGCAACGTCTGACGAAAAGCTAATTATATTGTTGTATGAGTTGAGTGTAGCTATGATTGTGTCATAAAAATTGATATTTTTGTGCATAGATTTCACTCGTGATTAGCCCCGGGTCTGGCACTCACTCGTCTCCGCCGTGTGAGCGGAGAAAAGCCAGTTTTGTGATCAACCAAATGGGATATCATTTGATTAAAATAAATGTGGCGAAAACGCTAAGTGGATGTGCTTTGGCTGGCTTTGGATGGCTTGGCTGTGATGTGCGGAACGGCTCGACAGCGCTGGCAGTGGCCGATAGACACCGAACAGCAGAGATGAGGCTCTCTTGCGTTGGCCATAAACTCTGGACTCGGGTTCACAATGGGCTGACTAAAGGTCTGATGGGTTGGTCAGCCATTAACACAACAAAAGCGAAAAAATTGTGAAACGAGTCTCTGGAGGATCGGTTATGCAAGACATACGTGCGCTGACAGCCAGGACTGGAGCACAGGAGGACAGGACTGCGTGCGAGCGCTGCACAACAGTAATGGAAAAGTGTATAAAACATTGGGTTTGTCGGAGAAAAATATTTGTCAAACGCTATGTATTTATTTGTGTTACTCTCGATATCCATTTCTCTTCTTTAGTTCGCTCCCGGATTACTGTCTTTCTGGTTGTGTCCAAAAGTAATTGCGAATCATTGAACAGATTTGTCTGACATATGCCCCCAAAAACGAGCCATTCGTCCAATCAATTTGTATCCCTTGCGCCAAATCACACAATTTTATACACATTTAATTAAATGAATAAATTGCTAGTTGCCCTCGACCAGACCAGTCCGCCAGTGACCGAGGGCCATCGCTAATTTACGAGTGCCTCATGATTTATGGTTGCCTTAAGACATATCTATCTCTATATCTGTAGATAATCTAAATTTTAGATCAGATCAGATAAGATGTGTGTTTGGCCACCAATTTAATTAAACATATTAGACGCCAAACTATTTATTCTCAGATGAATCTGAACAGTGAAACAGCGAAAGTGAAAGTGAGCGGCGAGAGTGGCACAGGAGGGAGGGTTGTCATGGCAATCGAGTCCGTGGCCACTGGTGGCAGTGATGGCCATCACAAGCATCGCAATGAATACCAGTTATGACATTCGATGTAAGACAAGAGGCAAACAAAAAAATGTTGTGACACTAAAGTGCATTAGACTCGGGTCTCACACATCCCTGGGCTAAGTGCGGGTTCAAGTGATGCGATCAAAGATGACAATTCATCACTAAATTGCATTCACTCAACACACAGACCCAACTGTCGGTGAGGGCTCTCCTCTCGGCTCTCCTCTTGTGTAACGAAACACAAGCACTGCGTTGGCCGACAAACAAAACCCCCGAATTGTGAGCCCATCCATGGCTTTAATAAAATAATAGATTCCTTTCCTCTCATTCCTCATACGTCTGTATATCTGATGCATAACTAATACTCGAGCGAAAAAACTGCAATTCTTTCGACAGAATAAGAGAATATTCTTCGAAATGCTATTTGTGTCTGAAATTCAGTGCTGTTTTCGCTCATCTCATCCATTGATCAATGAATTACTTTATAGCTGTTGTTATGTTATGATAGATATGTGTATAATATTTTGAGAGCGCTCTTAGATTTCCATACATTCTTGGGATCCGCTATCAAATCAATTACGAGTTGACATGATTTTTGTTGATTGCATTAACATAATGGAGATATGACTGACTCGACGTAGGGGTGAATAAATTTCTTTGTCGCGGATTACGTCTCAAATTCATTATATATCGACTCAAAAGTTGTGTTTTTATGGATATCTCTTCGACAGAAGAAAAATAGCGTAAAATATTAAATTATATTTCACTCAAATCAATGGAAATATAAGACCAGTCTTTCAGTTCGGTCTTTGCGTTCAGTTCTTCTCTAACGATATATTTGTTGTGCGAAACTCTGTATTAATGGCAGCCATAAAAAGTAGTTCATTATTACAATGGAAATGTGTTTTGCAATTCATTAGTGAATTTGTTTTTACAACTTTTATTAGACTCACACAAAGTCTTCGAACATAAAGCGTTTAATTCACTCTACATTTGCCTTAATTTATAGGAAAATAAAAATTTAGACTAAAATTTATAGAAATATATTCAGAGGCCGTGAAGAATCAGAATTTAGTAGACAATTCTGTTGTTGTATTACTCTATTAAAGATAAGTTGGAAATGATATTTAGTCGAAGAGTTATGGCAAACAAAAAAGAATTAAATTGTCACAAGAAATGACAATTTATGTCCGTCACTGACTTTATGGCACTTTTCGGTCGGTTAAAAAACGCCGGGAAAAGGCAAACATTGGCTTATTTTCGTGTTTCACTCATATATTGAATTGTTATTCAATAAAATGTTCATTCATTTAGTTCGGTGTCACCGAAGACATGGCTTTTGGCGACGTTTGGCGGGCAGTCTCTGACCGTATGAGCCGACAAATGGCCAATAATTCGGTCCATTTATCCAATCGGAGCCAAAGACATCACTATTTATGGGACAGTTTTATGGTCTCGACTAAGTCTGTGGTCTTCTCTATCGCGGGTATTATACATATTTTTATATTTAGTTTTCATTGTCAATGACTCTCTCTCTCTCTCTCTCTCTCTCTCTCTCTCTCTCTCTCTCTCTCTCTCTCTCTTTTAAATTTATAGCTAGAATACAGTTCGGAGAAGTGCCATGTGGTCCCCGATCTGGATGAGAGACAAATGAACTAGATTACAAAATGCGAGTCATTTATTAGTCGAGCAAAATATTAATTTTCACTTTCAGTGCGGCGAATGTATGGCAGACAACGACCCAGATTTGGGCCGTACCTGAAGGGCATCGGACAGACCATAAATAATCGGAAGAATAAGTAAAATAAATTTCAGGATTTATTGGAAGACCCGCTGCGAAGGACACAGACCTAGAAATCGAGGCTTTGGTCTCACATGTAATGAAATAAATTGCATTCAATTCCATAAAAGATTAATTTTGATTATACTTTTGCAGCGTTTCGACCGAAAAATGTGTTTAAACTCAAAGCGAGACTGAATTTCGGCGCCGAAGAGAGGCTTTAATTCGAGTGTAATATCAACAAAAATGTGTTATATTTTTGTAAAATTTGTGTGAAATTTCGGTCAATGCTTATAAAACAACTTAATTAGAATTAACACATATTTTGTTGCATTTTTGACTCGAATATCGACTGCAAACTGCGCATAGATTTGCAAATTCCCAGGTGGAGAGACGACTAATGCAAAACTTCTAATGAAATTTGATAATTCATTAAAATTTCATACAATTTTTGGGCCCAATATTTACGGCTTGAATAATGCAACGAAATATATATTTCCCTCAAAATGTAGTTTCAATTCATAAATAATTCGTCTGAAAGTAGGAAGAGATGTATCGCTAGAACGGAAGAGTTGAATATTAATATCAAACACATCGTAATTAAGCGCTAATTATCTAGGATTACATCCGACACTTGACTTGAGTACTCCGATATCGAAATGCATCTAAAAAGTCGTTAATTTATTAAACGATTTCATTGAAGCATTCGATTGAGTGATAAAATGGTTGTTCAGCGAAAAAAATATTGTCGACAATTGCTCTCAAAAATTAGTGAAACGCTTTTATTCTCTAGATTTTCTTCAATACTTGTCGAGAAACTGACAAAAAGTAGAGAAGAGAGAAGTCAGCGAAAAATCTTTGGCTCAAAGCACTCGTGAAGTTGAATATAATTTCATTCCAAAGAATATACAGAATATTCTTCGCAGAGAATACACTCTTCTTTAGTTCAATGAAGTGTTGGCGTAAATGAAGAAAGAATTTGACTTTAAGTTAAACGTTAACTCTTTTCAGAGCACAATATGGGCCCAGAATTTGCATGAGAATAGTTTAGCGCCAGAGTAAGCACATTCTGACGGGCCTTACATAGAGTTGTGACGGATTTGCGGACCAAATTATGCTAATGTTTGAGATCATTATATATTTTTTGTAGCGAACAGTTAATAACGAAAAAATTGAGTTTAGGTCTAAAAAAATTTTCACAGCATCTGATGATCAAAATTAATGACATCTTTTGACTCATCGCTGTCTTTCTCGGCAAGACTTTTGAGAAAACTTGTGCCTAAAGACTGTCAAATGAATTAATAGCCTCTCCAGTGCTCTCCCCCTCCCCTCCACTGCGACCTACCGTTCCTCCCGATCCCCGACACAGACCTATCTCTGATCGGAAATAAATAAAATCATAAATTTATTTATGAATCGAAAGCGAAATCGAGTCGACTCTCAGGTTTAGAAAGTATTCTTAGAATTTAATATATAATTCAAATCATAAATATTCTCCAAAAAAGTGTATAAATTTAGTCGACTTTTCTCGGAATCGAATTCATTATGCGTTTTGAGTCGTTTCTCTTATTCCGAACCAATTTATCACAGTTTGGTCTCACGTCTTGGCCTTGGATCGGCAACTCTGTCAACTCTGTCAAGGTTGTTCTGCCACAAACTAGCGAGATATGCCATTTGCGTCCCTAAATAATCGGCAGACATATATTTCACAGACCTTTCGCACTCTCGGGAGTTGTCTGACGAGGAAATCAATAAATCAATGAATTAATGTGCATGCATAATTGAGACAAGCTAAAAATTTGCTCAAAAATTTGTTGGCATTCCGTCTAAACAAATAGATTTTGTCGGTTCTCCACATTCCGAAGCCATTCAAACAAACACTGACTTTCGAGTTTCTGTTCGATTGCTTTTCTGTATATTGTTTTGTGTGCACTCGAAAAACGGTTTGTCTTTGGAAACAAAAATATTTGCAAAATATTTGCCATTCAATCGACTAATGATTTGATTCAAACGATCGTTAATAACAATGAAAACATTGGAAATACTATTCATAGCACTCGACGTTCACTGAGTTCTTATCGATTGAGTGCCAGAAGTTTTTCACAAATAATTTCTTCTCTAAAATTGACGCAAAAATCTTCACTAAAGTCGATGTCTTTTCTACTCATTCAGCGAATTAACGTCTTTTAACACTCTTTAAAATTCAGATCTAATTATCCCTAAATTCATGCCTACGTTTAGCCGAAAAGGATTTACCTTTTCATACATCAAATCATTTACTAATTTAGTTGTCATAAGTGATGACGAATTGAGTTAACCATTAATTAATATAATTATCCGAAAAGACGTCTTTCAGTTGGCGTTCACTCCATTCTCACACTTTTGCAGTCAAACTCACTCTCGAACTGAAAACTTGTGTTTCGAATATTCTGTTGAAAAGCAGTGAAAAACATATTTAAATATTTTATTCATTATTAAAATGAAATTATAATTATTTATCGAAAGGCGTATCATTAGAATGGCTGACAGTTTTGCATTGAAGGCAGTAATTAACGGAATATTCTTCCGCACAGAAGCCGTGAATCCATAGAAAAGAATATTCACACTTAAAGTCAAATTAATCACTAAAACTAATAATTTGTTTCTTCTTGTCGACAAATATTTAGACAAAATTCTGTCCTTTGGTTCACAACTCGTATTCAAATTTCCCCCAAAATTGATGTATAATTAATGCAATTATCGCGACTCATATCCACTTAAATGGTTTGGCGTATGACTCGAATAACATTCGGACGAAAGCAATATCTATATCGCTATCCATTAGACATTTGGCTTTTGCCCCGACGCTAGACATAAGACATTAGACATCTGACGACATTAGCATTAGATAAGTCAGTGGTTAGTGCATTGCTAACACTCACCGCTTGTTTCGTTTGACAGATCTTATCTCAAGAATTTTTTTGCCGATTCTCTTCTGCCGAGAGTGTTGTCAGCCATGAGATCGGTAGCAAAAAGTGTCTCAACGTCTGACAAAATAGACATCAGATTGACATAAGAGAAGTCAAATTAAAAATAATTATCTTCTCGTTTAATGCGTGAGTTAGTTATGAATAGTTTTTGTTAGTCTTTTCGAGTCTCACATCGACATCGAGTCAATTAATTATCAATTACTTGCCATTTGGCGACTAATGGCTCGCATCCGATGCGTTTGGAGCAGACAGTCGTAACCCGTTAATGATCGGACACTTGTAATGGTCGATGTAATTGATTCGAGTCAATTTCGCTGCTAATTGACAGCTCCCATTGACCAAGCCACTCTTTGTTGGCCACTAAATATGATGAACTGACTTTGAAAGTCATGTGAACCTGGATGACGACCAGGGGTTGGCCCGCAGTAGGCATTGCAAAGTCTCCCTAAAGCAAAAGGTTTGGTAATAGAGCCTTAAAATGCGAGTCAAGTCGGAGCTCACACTCGCTCTGAGTCCGGCCCGAAATCCCTTTATTGTCAAAGAGTCCGTTCATCTCATGTCTGCAAAGGGTAACTGACTTTGGGTTTTATAATCGACTGAAATTTGATAACTAAATCGATTGACACATTCGCAGGCCTTCAATGGCAATACATTTTCTTGTGAGTCGAGTCACTGGTTTGACAATACAAGTGCGGACAGGAGTGACACAATCGGAGCGACTCTTGCATTCAATTCAATATTTATTATTTATTATATAAAGTTTCAAAATATTAAATAACAATGAAATCTAATTTAATGATCAAATGATTTCGAGTCCAAAGCGAGTCATTCGACTCTTTCGCACATTTATCACAAGAGTTCAGTCGACACACAAATCCATATTTGAAGCGCAATATGTACTCAAAGGACGGATAGGATTGACAATAGTTTTACGTATCGGTGGACTAATTGGTAGACAACTGGCTCTCCGACCAAATCAACAGTCGAGTCGACACCGATCCGAACAAAAGGAGTGAAAAGTGTGGACTTTATCTCGAAATTCACTTCAATCGTAATCTCAATATAAAAAATGAGTTCATTTCGTTGCCGACGCGTGTATTGTTGGCTCCCCTTTCGGGCCGGTGTTCGGCCGACGCGACTCTTGTCTTACAAATTCGTCATTTCTAACGATACTCTATAAAAGGGTTCACTTCACCAAAACTAATCTAATTGTCAAAACATTTTCCCCTTTTCGCTCATTTTTTATTCACATCTCTGATAATAATAAAAAATCAAAATCCGTTTATTCAACAGTTTTTTCGTTTGCAGAGAATATAAATTCAAATGTTATATAACAATAGGTCTGAAGGCGTGTGTCGTTTGTCTGTCGGACTGGCGTTCCCTCGAAAACCCGAGAAAAATGTCTTTAATCATAAAAATAGTCATTTATAACACACAATGAGTCGGCTTTCGGTTGGCGTTCAACCAAACCAATTATTTTTTGGTAGAAAAACTTATTTAGAAGTTTCGCTAAAAAATAAATTTACTTTAAAAATATTGTATAATTTATCTATTGATCGGTCGTTTGAGTCGATAGTAAACTCTTTGATGTTGTCTTTGAAATTCATGACATGTTCTGCCGATCGTACCGAAAGGTCCGGTCATTACGAGACATACTATTTCTCGAATGTCTGCGAATATGGTTTTCATCGAAGTAAATAATTAATTAGTTTTTTTCAATGGCTTTTCGGGTTTGGGTTTGATTCGCAACAAAAAGAAAGTGTTTCTCAGAAAAACTTTTAATTAAATTTGAAACCGAAATAAAATTAATTTAGAGATAAAACACTTTTATTGTACTTATCTCTCGGATTCCAATCGTGTTTTCTAAGAATTTCGGCCTAAAAACCATTTTTCTTCGCAACTATTATCGCTTTTTACCTCAAAAATCATGAATTATTGCTAATATGTTGAGAGACGTCGCCTCACAAACACTCCACAAATAAATATTCAGCGAACGGAAACAGAGATAAATTAATTGACTTCGAAAGGTATTTTAAATTTAAATCAAATGTTTCCAAGAATTTTGTCGGTAAAACATTGTATTTCATTGCGAATGGTTATTACACTTATAACTGAATTACGTGAAGAATAATTGATTGATTCGATGGTCTCTCTCTCTCTCTCTCTCTCTCTCTCTCTCTCCCATTTAAAAAATATATAATAAGTTTTCTAAGAATCCAAATCGAAACAGAAAAATGCAAAGAGTGGTGAAAGTCCTTAACATTTCTTAATACCATTTCTCGTGTTTATTCATCATTGAATGTAAAGGCGAGACAAACGCTTAAAACAAAAGGCAATCGCTTCGAGGCATAAATGAATTTTCAGTTCTCTGTTGGAGACGTTTGGCTAAAAATATCTCTGATGTGAATCACGAGAAATATTGTATTTTTTGAATTTCAACAAAAATATCTCTGAAATGCTTATTCAGAGTCCGGATCGCGATATTTGAAGATTTGCTGATAATTTGCAAAACTTTTGGCCAACTTTTGCGACAATAAAACACAATTTCCAAACGAAATCAAAACTATAAACGAAATATACGTTTTTCAATACATCTGTTTCGAGATATGAGACGAAAGAGAAAATTATTATTTTTATTATAACTGCGAAACTCGTAATCGCAATAACTGTTTCTCAAATTGCGAGCCATATATCAAATATTGTTTTCGGAGAGACTATTGTCGAAACTGAGGCCCACTTTAATCAATGAGAGGACACAAACATTACAATACATACACTGTCTGTCACTCAGATTTGGATTAGGAATGGCCTCTCAATGCAAGAATTTTCAGTACAATTGTGTCAAATAATGACAGCATCTGTGACCAGCACTGGTCGCCAGTGCGGGGATCGGAGCGGAGGGTCGGACATGAATTGTTAATATCATTTCATTTCAAACACAATTCGAGCGCAGAATGCGATTCACCTTTGATTTTATGGCCAAAAGTGCAACTCAAAGGGGAATCACTGGTAGGGGAGGGAAGAGGAGAGCAGAGAGGAGAGGATGGCTCTGAAGATTAGGACCTAATGGATGAAAGTGAGAGTAAATGCAATTTGCAGTACATATGCGTCGACCAAACGCCACACAGACTTATCGGCCGAGGGTTTGATTTTTCAATTCTTTATTGTTGAACAAAGTTTATGACAATTGAATAACTTTTTAAAATTAGGTCTGGAAATGAGTGCACATAAGACAACACAAGACAACACATCTGATTGACTGAATAAGTGCTGACAAATGGATCGCGAATTTCGTTCATTTACTCGAATAACTCGGAAACTCGATATCGAGAGCATCTCAGAAAGAGATTTGTGGCAAAGAGTTGACAGATCGGAACAATAAGGCATTGAAGTGACCTGGAAAGTGTGTGCGAGGTGGTGGTGCAATGTGCCTTGATGCCTTCAAACATTGGTGACGGCAACTCGATCTCTGAATAGATTAGCGCCTAATAAATGGATTAAAATAAGAACAACAAAACTATTTTCTGATCTCCAAAGAAAGGTTTGGCCGACAGTTGAACCCAAACGCTAAGCAAAAAATACATTTTCGCCAATCAAGACCTGAAAACTGAAGCCATGAAAGAAATAGAAGACGTCTTTCGGACAAATCTTCAGAGAATTAATGTGAGAATGAGTTGTCCCTTAATGTCGAGTCCGCTTTCAGTCTCTATAGTTAACTAAAGTCGCGATTATCGCAACAAATCTTTTGTAACGAAAACACTCACGAAATCCAGTCTTTAATAAAAGAGATCAAAAAGCGAGTGTCGTTTTGGAGCTCTAATTATGTAATCGTTTTATAAGAAAAGCTAATATTTTATTTTCCAAAAAATTAATTTACGACAAAATGAGTGATCGTGTGTTCGGTCAGTCTCTTTAGGCCATGAAATTAGACATCGTTTATCAGACCTGATATCTCAAACAATGTTAATTAAGAGCCTAAAAGTTGTCGATTTTAGATCTAAAACTTGGATAATCATTGAATTCGCTTCAACTAATAGGATATCGAAAAAAGTTTGTTTCACTCAAAGTATAAAATCATTTTCAACTAAAGTCAAGCCTAAAAGCGCACAACTGTTTGACAGAAGTAACAAATGCCTTCTTTGCCCCCAAGTCTTGGGTATATCAAAGTCTCGGCTCTTAAGAGAAGAGAAAAGAGAAGTACAAAAAGTTGAATCACTTTTGGCAATGATTTTCAGTAGACGTAAGACAAGAGTAGAGGAAATCCACTGCAAAGTGAATGATAGCCACAAATGAGTGAACATTGAATGGAAAAGTTAATTCACAATGTCTTTAATAATCGGAAATACGAGTCAACTGTAATCTGGATGTCAGTGGCACTCAATTTGAAATGCATTTCTTAAGTGCATCTATAGAAATGAACAAGATCGTCTGCATTGGTCTGTCTGGAGCGATGATATGTTGTGTAATTGCTCGTTTGTCTTGCTCATCTCATATCACTCTATTAAGTCATTTGAATGCATGAATAAATTAAATGTTGTGTTCCACTCGAATAATAGATAATAATAAGTGGAATTAAAATTATTTATCAAAACTCACCCGAGAGTTGATGTCTTGATTACGACGTCAATTACGCGGAGAAAACACTTGCGATACGACTCTTAAGCCGTCAGAGATATCAAGAACTCGTCCGCCGAACTCGACTAATGTCTTATTCTTTTAGTATTCAAAGTCAGAGCTCACTATTTAAATGCGAAGAACGGCTTTTGAAGTTCAAGTTTGTTTGGTTGGCTTCGGGAGAGGTATTGGAGTGCAAGACAAACAGCGGCCACGAACTCGATGCCCACGTCTTGGCTATAATTGGTTGCACTAATTGTTTGTCAACTTTTCAATTGTCTCAGACCTGGACGGGGACTGGCGTTCAAACAGTTTTGCAAAAAGCAAACTACAAATTTTGGCCCAAGATTGCCAAGAATTTGCGTTTAATGGATGGTTCGGATGAGCTCTGCAACCAAGAGATAACAGAACGAGAATTAGACGATTTGCTCGTTAATTAGTCGTCCGACTCAAGACTGATGTCTTTAGTCCACACAACTTATGTATAAGTCATTTGTGATCGCAATTAATAATTGATAGACTTTTTGCCAATTATCTGCGACCAACTGTTTTGGTCTGCAATTGATGTGAAGCACAGATGCTGTGCCTTATGTTGAGCTGAGCTGTGCTGAGCCTCCGATCCGTGTGTTTCGCCGCTCAGACACTGGAACTGCCGGTGAGATCGGAGTTTGCGCTCAATATAAAAGTGAATAAATGCCGAAAACACTCCAATTTTATGTGTGTTTTGAACGATAGCGACGGAGAGACACCAGAAATGGCTTTGGGCTAACATTTTATGATAACTATGTGTTAGGGGTTTCTGACTCTCAACGGATGCGTTACACAGGAATAGTCCACAAGACTTGTGTCATATTAGATGTTGGGTTCGCTCGGATTTGGACTCTCATTGGCTTTCGTCGGGCTTTGGCTTTGGGTTGAGCTTCGAGTTAAAATCAATTGGATTGCATCGGAGGATAGAATTGGAATTTAAATTTAGATTCGCTACTAATTTACACATTGGGTCAGAAATTATTGCTCTGGTTATAAATCTGCAAAAGACAAGCGATATTAGTATCACTCGAACGCCTGGTATTAATAATTGAAATGCGATGGCATTGGAAAGCCTTTGGAGAGAAATAAATTCTCATTTTTCATATTACAGACTAATTGGAGTTCAATGTTAGCCGAGAGTTGGCCCGAAAAGGGAATCGAAATTGCATTTCAATTCACTAACTGAACGACTCGATCGATGGCGAGCCCTAAAAGCATTTGGCAATGAGTTTGGACTCAGTTTTTAATTAATAGTAAATTGTGTTTTAGAAGAAATTGTGTTTCGTAGTGACGGACGGCAGAGAAGAGACGAGCGAAGACTTCCCAACAAATTACTATCAGTTGTGCGAAATTCGTTATTAGTTCTGACAATTCATTCGCCAAATGACTAAATAAAATATTCATCAGTGAAAGGCATGGATTCAGTGCTCCAGACAAGTGGTAATGATATTTGTTTTGCGACAATAACTTCAACTCAAATATTAATAATTCGCTCAAAAGTCTTGACTAAAGTATTATTACAAACACAATAATAAAATGTATTAAATTATTTCCATTGCAATGATCCGTCAGATTATGGTCGGAAACAATGCTATTCCCGGCTCTGAATGAGATAAATGTGTAATTAAAAGGCTCTCTCAGTGAGCATCAAGTCATGCAATAATGCAAATAATAAGTTTAGTGAAAAGCACTTCACTATTCATACAATTTTGCTGACAAATGGCACAAAAGGAACAGTAGTTTAAAGCCAGTAGTGGTTGGAATGCATTACCACTACTCCTCATAAGTGAGGTAATCGCCAACGGGTCTGACGGTCTGACTCTGGACGCGAATGACTACCGCATCTGCATCTAGAGTTGATGGCAACCGCGATCATATTGCACTGAGCCTGAGCCCAGGCGAAGCACATTTGCCTGGGAGAAGCTCGTTATGCTGTGATGGTAGAGTCTATCGGTCTGTGAGTGTCATCAGTTAATCCGACAGAATATTAAATGTGGAAATATTGGCATCTGTTTAATGGTACGTCAGGTTCTTGGTATAAAAGCGCTCTCATATATGAGAGCTGACAAAACACAACAAACAAATGGCATATCTTCTGGTGTTTCGGTCAATAATGCTGTGTCTGAGCGGCAAATATTGGGGACCGACTCGGCATCGGCTGAGCCGTCGCTAACGTTGGCTCTCAGTGTTTGTACGAAGAGCTCAAATGTAAATACCGTTCACTCGCTTTCTATCGCTTTTTGTCACTCGTCTACCCGTCCATCGGCTGAGACCTAAAACTTCTCTTAACTGAATAAACAAATACAATTGGAAAACAGTTTTCGTGGAGAGAAAAAACGTTTTGCTGTTTGTGTCTAACATTTTTCGAGTGAAATTAGACTTATTTTTTGGCCAAAAGTTTATAACAAAATATCGCTTTAAGTGTTTGCAGTTTTGAGGGCTTTGTTTGAATTCTAAATACTTAGGGCCTTAAGTGAGTACTACAGAGGAGGAAATCGGAAAATTGTTGTGCTTTTGCAAGATTCTGTTGGCGATGAGACGAGATGAGATGAGATGGCACATTTTTGTGACACTCTCACATCGCTCAGATTGATAAGAGTCGGCTAAAGGTCACAACCGACAGCATTTAAATTAAGATATGATGAATGACATGACATTCACGTTGTTTGGGCACAAAATTCCGGTGAAATCGATACCCGATATCAACAAAAGCCATGCGATTCTCCGACTCGTGTTCTCCTCTCCACTAATGTGTCACTCATTTGTAGTAAAAGATGAAAATCCGAAAGAATAAGACGTAAAGCATATGAAAGGAATGTTTATCGGCGTCAGAGACGAGTGATCTCTCGTTATCAGCCGATCCCCGACTCACTCCTCAATTGCCTTCGATATCATATTCGCCGCGCTTTGGACACCAAATGACAGCCATATGTGTATTACAGACATTGCCAGCACAGCAAATGATGTGTCTTAGCGAGCATTGAGCATGGTTATAATGGTGATAAGTGCCTGTTCGGCCAAATTGCCGGATCTCGACAATTGTATGACTAATATTTGGGCTCACAATTACATAATCTTATATCCAGTCGATTAGAGGGCAAATGTATGGGTCTCTCAGTTCAAGACCAATGCTGTCGTGTCTATTAAATTAATATAAGAATGTCTGCAATAACTCTGTTATTGGGCTTATCTCTCAACAATTCAAACATTATTATCTCATTTATAACTCAAATGCCTCTCAATTTCAACCGATATAATCATTTTTGTGAAAGAAAGTAATATTAAAAACGATTTTTGAGCGTTTATTGCAAATAATTTTCGTGTATTTTCACGATTGGTGAGTTAAAACCTTTCTTGGAAGCAAATTTTCTATAATTTCGTTAGCAAACTATTAATTTGAGGACAATTCATAAAAAGACTTCGACTATCGTTCACAGAGTTTAGTGTTGTGTTTGAGTTGAGAGAGACTGAGAGACCGAATGCCATATAATTATAAATGATTTATAATCGAGTATTTATATTATAAATTATTTTCATATGACTTATTCACATGAATACTGAGCCCAAAACGCCAGACGGTTTGGGACGAGAAGACAGTCGACACACATAAACGGAAATTCTTTTGCAAATGAAATATAAATTATTGGCTCTAAAGAATCGGTTTCTAAACAATTGACTCGAAATTACTATTCCATTGAAAACAATTACATAATTCTTGCGATTTTCAAAATAAATGGCTTTTTTGAGGTCAAAAAATATCTGATATTAATAGTTATCGATTGCCTGTAATTACATATCCATTGCTTTCATTCTTCCAAATAAATTATAGCCGTTTTTACGATCCGACTATTTCTCGGAAATCTATTGTCTGGGAATCTGACAAATCATTGTCAGACGACTGCAAACCCATATTCGACGGGCGAGAGTCGAGACGATTGCAAATTGTCTTATGGTTCACATGATTACAGACTATCCTGGATTAAAAAGCTCACCAAAAATGTGAGTGATTTTCGCTAAAAAATATGATTACATACTATTAAAAGTGGGCGTCTGTCCAATGGTCGGCCGGTCATTAAAAAATAGCTCAACTTTTCTTCTGTGTGTTTGTGTCGGTCTATCATTATCCGGATCGTTGCCAATAGGCAGACAAGGGATGAGAGCCGGGTTGGGACACATATCCCACTCGGCGGCTAAACACCATTTGCATCGGCATCTAAACGATCACATTTTGGTCACAACATCTGCATTTGTTTTAAATTGTTGCCAAAACTGCCCGAAAAGTAGATCTCTTGCGAACCCATAGACACAAAGTAATGATAATAAGCCGATAATACATAACAACATAATTGAGGTCTTTTGCGAACCGAGTTGGCCCTCAAACAGACTCCGAGTGCACTCTTCGGCACATAAACAGTAATTTTGTCGAACGTTTAAAAATAAAAAGCGATTTATTTAATATGATAGGAGAGAGAGAATGGGAGAGTAGGGGAAGAGTCCGAGAGAGACTGATGAGAGAGAAGAGGAGAGAACGGGAGAGCACTTGCAAGACGAACGATAATTAAGGGAAGCGTTCAAAATGTTAAACACTTATAACTATTTGGATGCTCTGAGCACTTCTTAAGCCTTTATATGCGAATATGAAATACTCTGTTATTATGGTATTTATCTCAACTGACTGTCTCTTTCTCTCTCCTCTCTCGTTCGAAGGCATACCCGAAAGCCGTCTGCAAAACGGGAGAAAACATTCATTTTCTACTATAATATCGCAAATCAAGAGATATTTTATTTAACTTTGGGTTCTCTGCAAACAATTATGTCTTTAAAGCCGTGCTTCAAATGTAAATTAAATGCCTGTTTATATCTGGGATGCATTGGCAGAGCGTGTCTTCTCTATCGTAATGAAGGGTAGGGTCAGGACAGGGCCCGCAACTCACTCTTGGCAGTCGTGATCGCATTTGTGCACAATTTTGCACTTAAAATGTATGTTTCGCTTAACTATAAGTACTTTTGATTTAATTTCACTGCTTTTTGTTGCCTCTCATTCATTGAGTTTTGCTTTTGTTTGTGTCCATAACTGAATTGCGACCTAAGGCTAGCGAACTATTAATAAAACGCATTCCGTTTTGAATACATTTCTCGGAATAGGTTTGTCTGACATTGGGTTAGCATTCGGTCGCATATCAGCTCTCGAGAGATGATAAATCTGTTGATGGTCTGCAATCAATTATTGATTTAGTTTGCATGATTAAAAATAAAATCACTGGAAATTATTGATATTTATTAAATTATGAGAATTAAAAGCTGATTTGACCAGGATATCGGTCTCGACGGTCTCGATAGATCCAGTTTGGAGCGACAATTAGTCTCTAAGAGTTGGGTTCGCAGTTCGCCATTGGCTTCGTCTTCAAGGCTGAGACATATATCTCTCGATATTCTGTGAAAACAGTTTTTTCTGTTCCAAACGTATATAAAATAATTGCTGAGTATATGAGGCGAAGAAAATTATAGTTTTGTGTCAGATCGGGGAAACAGACGCCCGATTCAGACGTTGCAATCGGTTGGCGAATGCAAACACTATTATCAAGGCTTTGAAGAGCTAATCGGTGGTGACTCTGGTCTGTCTCGGATCGCAAGACTGTGCTATATCTCCGAGATATGAATTTTTGAAACGCAAAAGCCCTTAAAACTACGACTAAACGGCAAAATAAAACATAATTCCTGTTAAGTATTGCCAATAAATTACTGAAAAACACAAAAATTCTTTATTAAAATATGTATTTTTTCGGCCAAAAAGTGTAGCGAAAAATGTGCGGCGAATACGGAACAAAAACATATTTCTATTCTGGGAATTGCGATATTTCATTGCTATGACAGGCATTCGCTTTCAGACCTAATATATTCGTTCCAAAAGTCCACAGAATATTCTGTAGTTTATAAATACGGCACAAAATTGGGTCACAAAATGAAATTTATAGTAAATCACTATTTTTGTGGCCTCGCATACAATAACTCTTCTGCTAGAGTACACTAACCCAGAGAGACATTTATCATTGGCCCACAACAGCACCGAACAAAACAAATATACAGACAATTAGTTTAAATGTTTCATTAAATTAGCCGAATATTAATTAACGCGAACTTCGCATTCAATTTGTTTTATGGCACTGAACGTCGAAATTTTGGACCATTTATTGCTTTTTAATCATAGCTTATTTTGTTTGTGTCCCTCAAGATTGTTCATGGTGATAATTTATGTGACTCAATGGGAATGAGACCAATTATTTTTGTTTGGTCCGGTTGTAAGACACGATCTATGACATGATCACCAGATTCTTGGAGATTTCCATTGATTGCAAGCCATCGACTCACTTATGAGCCGACTCACTTGTGAGTGATGTCGAGCTCATTGAGCAGAGGAGGCATTCACTGGTGATTTATAAGTCGAGTTTATTGTCATTTAAATCCAAACTATTAAAAGTGGGATCGCTTTGAATGGATCGACCGATCAGTTAAGTCCTGGCCATTGATCGGACAAATGGAAGACACGACTCATAGGCAGCGAAATCTGTGTCTGACTATCGGCTAATGGAAGATATATTGGACAACAAATTGAGAGATCAATATATGGAACGGTATTAATAGTGAATATATTGTGCGACTGGAATGGAATGGAATGGCCTTTCAATTGAGAGCAAACTTTTCGCACAATTAATGGAAGTGCATTTGCGGAGAGTCTGTCTGTCGGGAACAGCATTTGTCAGACACACACATCGCTCACATCCATACCTCTCCGATGTCTGACAATCAGACTCTGAGCCCAATTAATCGCTTTACTCTTTTGAGCCCCACTTGTGCTCACAATATAACTCGAGTTCCCATTAAATAACTCCAATGGATGTTAAGGATGAATGCCTTATGACATATGTTTTGCTTCTCATTCACTCTTTAGTGCTCTACTCATCGCCACTACACCGGTCTCTCTCTCTCTCTCTCTCTCTCTCTCTCTCTCTCTCTCTCTCTCTCTCTCTCTCTCCACTCATTAATTTTTCGCTGTATTTCAAACGTTTTGCGCAAAAATTAATTTCCATTTGTGTTGGTATTGATTGCAGCGATCCATTGACGGAATTACAAACTCGTGTCTGAGAAAATCAGATACGAAACGCATTTACGTGTAATTAATTTAGCTGAACTAGCAAGATGAGACTTCTCATGCACTGTGAGCCACAGGTGTGCGGATCCCTCACTCGGTGTGGTGTCTGATGAGTGCATGCAAACTCTGATGGAGTGACTATTGTCTGGAGAAAAAAAGTTTTGGTCATTCAGTCGGAATGCGACGACAATTGGCGGAGAATAACAGTTTGAGCTGAGGTCGGGTTCGCTCGCCATTAGAGGAGCCAACTGTCAGGCCTTCCATCAGATGGACAGCACATAACAGGCACTAATTGCTCGTTAGTCGCGAGGGTCGGGCTCTCAACCGGTCATAACGTTTGAAATGAGTGGACGAGTTGTTAGTTGTTCGCGAATTTGTGTCCAATTACGCGAATATACATAAATATAGACATTATTCGCGAAATGACTTAATTGTTTGCACAAAAGTCTTGACTAATCTGAGCGTTGAATTGCATTTGCATAATGTCTACAATTATGGCACAAAACTGGACTCAAAATCAGTAGTAAATCATTGGAATTACGAATCATACAAATGGACGACAATCGCTATAAAACTGAATGCATTTAATGCGAGAAAATTTGCTTAAATGGTGGAAAAATTGCATTTTTGGGTCCAGTTTGTGCCCAAATGGCTGTCAGACTGAAGCCAATGCCAGGTTCGCCAACGGAGGCGAGCAATGAGTGAAAAACAATTACAATAAAAGTTTATTGACTGGAATTAAATCGCATTTCCATAAAATTCACGCTTTATTTGCACCAAATTCTGTCCAAATTGTGACCGTTTTCTATGAAAATCTGATTTGTTTTCCTCAAACAAATGCCACGATTTAGGGAAACAAAATTATCAAACCTTGTTCAACCTATTTTGCCGTATAATCTGGTGGTCTACCTTGTTCTGGCTAGACATACAATGTTGTAGCAAGTTCAAACTGGCAGGATAACTGTCTAAAAATGTAACAAGCTACTTTTGTTGCTGATCCAAATGCTATGCAAACAAAACGAATGACTAATTACTGTCTCATTTAACTTGATTTACAATGAAAGACGAAAAAGACTAAAAAAGTTTTCAATTTGTGTGTAAATTAATATAAATTGAGTTCAAATGAAAATTGAATAAAAATGATTATAAATTATGCGTTCTTTGCATTCGAATGGCATTTATTAAAGGAAATTAAAGCAAATTTTATTGTAATTTATTTACTAATTAGATATTTAAATGTCGTTTAGATGTGAAAAATCAAACCCAATGTGACAAATATAGACCGGGTTTGAGGTCAAGAGTGTGATAGTTGATCCGGATTGTCATCTAAGGGCAATCAATTAGACAAATATCAGGTAAAAATTGCTCATTTATTTCAATTATTGCCATCCCTTTTAATTGGCGATTCATTTCAGAAAGAAATTTATATTTTTCGTTAAAAATCTAAATATTATTTTTAATGAGTCCTCACGAGTCGCGACGGATCGCAAACCACTTCCTAATACTCTTTTGGGGCTCAAAAAGTGGGTATTTTTGCGCTGCACTCGAAGGCAAAGATCTGGAAAACCGAGAAAACATCTGATAATTCTATTCGACAAATAGGTTTCGGAATGAAAATTGAATTTCTCTGCGTTTTGAGGCCGAAAAACGATGTTTTATTGCAAAACCTGACACAATAGCGAAAATAAATTAACGGAAATACAAGTGAAAAGTGAATTAATTAACAGAGAATTCGTAAACAGATATCAGAACCGAAATAATGGATAGTATTTGAGTGAAAAAAAACTAATTATTCTTCTTATAAATCACTTTTTGCAGACTTTCACTGCAAACCAATGGACAAAAAGGCGGAGAAGAAGAGACGCTTTTGTTATTCAACAGTTGTTTTAAGTGTGTTTGGAAACAAAATTCAAGAAAAGTGAGCGAAAAACGGTGTAAATGGCGGTCACGACAACGGGAGGAGTGATAGCGCGCCCATCCCTGGCCTGGCTATGGCTCTGAGCCCTCTCTCCGAGAGCACCGGCGATGAGCCACACAAACAAATGTCAAATACTATTACGGATTATGAATAAAGAGAGAGAAAAAACTTATCAAATATTCATATAATCACAGCTGTCATACAAAGCAAGCAAATTAAATGCACGCCATATCCGAGTGGTCTGTGCGGCAGAACAGGTGCCGAATGTCGATCCCAATATGTGTCGGTCGGCAATAGTCTCGAACTGAGAGGTCTTAAATAATTTATTCGCCAACTTATGTAATCCCGGGTACGGCTAATAACGAGTGTCTCGAGTGCTCGCAAACTAATGCCAACCGAATTCAGGTATTATCTAATGTTTGCTACGAATGCACTGCTTTTGGGCATTGGATTGCATTTGCATAATATTCATGACTAGTCGGTAGTGTTGCGAATCACTGGCCGTCATATCATTTTGTGCCCCAAAGTCTTCAGTTTAGACATCTCTCACATGTTTATTGCGATCCGTATTACAGGTATTACTTAAATAGTGTTTTGTTTTTATGGGTCTCCAAATTGCAAGAGATTTCAGTTTTTATTAGATAATCACTGGTTTGGGTCATCCGGTCCTCCGATAAGATGATCAGTGGTTAGGCTTTGGCTTTGTTCGTAAACACGGCTGTCATTAGCGGATCCACAAAGAAGATGGACAGCGATTGCCATTCGCTGCCAATCAATGATAAATGACTTTCAAATGGTGTCTCGATTTTAGGTTAGATTCGGTTTATGGCTAATAAGGCATAAAATTGTCGTCTATTTTGCTAATAAAAATTAACTAGGTTATTTATTGGCTTTTGTCGCGAACCTATTATTTGTCTGAGTGACCATGATCAACGAATTATCTCCATTGGGGTCTGAGTGCATATAATTGATATCTGTTTTGGAAAAACTGTTAGCAAAAGCTCTAAAAGTATTTTAATTCGCGAATAGAATTTGCATAAAAATTCAAATTTATCGCCGAATCGACGCAAAACATGTCATTTGAATAAATCATTTTCGCATTTATTTCTTTCAATGAATTAATGAATTGGAGGACAATATTTAAATCCGAACGTCCTTTCGAATAACAAATTATATCCACTTTGGAAACAAAAACAGTTCCGAGAAAACGGTCTAATTTTAAACAAGGAATTCAAAAGCGAGGAATATATTTAATTTTATGAATAACCAGCACAACTAAAACAAGAATAGCCATTAATTTGCTCGCTTTTAATCCACACATTTTTCTATTGATTTATTGGTTTTCACAAAAGAAAACGTTTGGGTTTGAGAGCTAAAGACCAGTGGTTTCTATTGATTATACTTATTAGTATTCAAGCGAAAATGACCAAGAAACAAATTTTGAGTCATAAAACAGACACAAGTCAGTAGAAATAAATCTAAAATGAAAGCAATTGCAGAATAGGGCACAAAAATAGCAAGCACATGCTCGCCAATAAGTTATATTTTTTGTCGGATTTAATAGATTTCGCGGAAATAATAAATTATATGCTCCCAATATGATCATATGTATGATCCTGGTGGTGATCTGGTCGTGATCTACATCATTTCAATTTGTAGATCAGAGGCTGGAACAGTGAGTGTCCTGTCGTATGTCGTGTCAGTCAATCGGAGCAACAGATTTACGACTACTTTACACGTTATAATCCCACCCGAAGTGAGCCTAAACTCCACTTCTTTTGGAGGACTTTCGGTCGGATTATTAATCGTTTGACAAACGAACGCAATATTTCTTCTCTTTTGCCAATCATTTGTAATAAAACATAAATATGTCTGACTCTGAGCCAACTGAAGGCCTTCGACGGACAAAGAACTTGCACTCAATAACCGCGAAGTAATTCATTAGCGCTCGAAGTGATGCGACTTTTTGTTTGTTGTGTTTGGCATTGGGTTTGGTATTCAATCAGAAGATGTTTTGCGTTTTGGATATCAGAAACGCTTTAAAGTGTTTCTCTGATTTTGTTTTTCATCCAAAACAGATTATTTCGAGTGTCAGACAGAAGTCAACGCAATTGGAAAGGAATTCAAATGCGGCGTTCGAGAGCTGTTCCACTCCGACCACGGAATATGATTGATAAAGCCATTCATTTCAATTCAATGCCTTCGCTCTTCAGATGCGGCGCTTCTGATCACCTGAAGAATCAATTATCCGACCGGTGATAGAGATATGGCATGAGTTGAGGCGACGCTTATTAAAACACTTCTCCCGATCTCTAATCTAATCAATCGATTACTGCAATTGTGATCCGGAATCAGAACCAGTGATTCAACTGTTGGTGAGCTTTGACACCGATTATTGCCGTTTTGTCTGCCATTGAATTGCATTTCAAGACTTTTTATCGAAAAAAAATATTTCTTCCATTTCTTCAAATCTAAGTAATCACTACTTATTTAAGATTATATTTTAATGGCTTTTATTAGTTCCTGTTATTTAAGACTCTTTGGACATAAGACT
>JAQGBE010000097.1:0-29600 GCA_034698225.1 Scheloribates latipes | reverse complement strand
TTTATGGTCACAAACAGAGATAACTCCTCACAAGTGGACAATTGGTTCTCAACTTTTCGGCATTTTGTGCACTGTTTGGGTACTGTTTGGGCAATTAGTGCCAAAGTTGTGAACCGTTGTGACACTCACTGGCGAGTTGTGACCAACAGTCGCAACGGAAGTCCCAACTTGTAAGGCGATACCGAGAGCTGGTTGGAGTGCTCTGCCAGTCGGCACTACCACACACTACCTAGTTCACTTCTACTTGAGCTCAACCCTCAGCCCTCAGCAGTCAGCACAGACCACACAGACCAGACCCGGCGCACACATTGACAGTGTGTGCCGTATGCGCGCAATGGGAGTCGGGTTGGCGCCAGTTCTCACACAGTCCTCGCACAGACAGTACAGTGATCTACTGTCTAAGATATAGTGTGCATCACATTTGCCTAATCTATGCACTGACAACCAGATGCAGAACCCCTTTCCAAGAAGCCGACGAGAGTGAAGTGGCTTCACACAGAGCCCAAGTAAGTCACTGTAAGCCAGTGCAAGCGTCCAGTGCTGGCATGGGATGGGATGCAGTGCTCAACAGAGCTCTCTCTGTGAGCGCCACTCGAGTCAAAAGTTTTGTCAATACATCACTCATTGCTGTCACTCAACGCTGGGCTTTAACGGTAAGCACTGCCCACAACACACAACACACATCGCCCATAGAAACCCATAGAAACCCATAGAAACCCAATGCCAAACGATAATAGCCATTGAAGACGAGTTCAATGCAATGATAAATCCGTAATCGTCACCAAAATCTGGACCTAATTTAGTAAACAAATTAAAAGTCCAACAATTGTTGTCAAGCCTCGAGTGAGTCGAGGAACTGCCCCAACAAAATGATCGACAGTTTATTTATCATCAATCAGGGCGGGTATGGACAGAGTCGGTGACCGACTGTTTGCACTCAACAGTGGCACCGATGTTGACAAATGTTAACTATGTTCTAAATATCTTCCAATTATGTCCACAATCAGTGATATCTTTATGGAGAAGCACTGGAAGTCAGTGGTGCACCGGTCGGTCTGCGACTACTTCCTGGAGGCCCAGCGCAAGAGTACTTCGCCGCAGAACATACCGCCGGTGATGGCCACCCCTCACCACTATCTCATTTCAATCTTCCGCAGCGGCATATATCTGGTGGCCGTCACCCACAACGAAATTCCTCCCCTCTTTGTCATAGAATTCCTGCACAGAGTAGTTGACAATTTCATCGACTACTTCAACGACTGCAACGAATCTCTAATCAAAGAACATTATGTAGTGGTCTACGAGCTCTTAGACGAAATGTTGGACAACGGCTTCCCTTTGGCCACTGAGGCCAACATTCTTAAAGAGCTGATCAAACCGCCAAACATCTTGAGGACAATCGCCAATACAGTGACGGGTCGTACAAAGTATGATATCTTCTGTCATTTGCAAACCTATCCATTGAACCACTTCTACTTTATTGATTCTATTGGTTGAGTTGATCTGAACAGTGACCAAACTAATTATCACATTTCCCTTGTTTTACTCATTCGATTCACAAATCAATTGAGTTGCGGAAACCCGACCATTAATGACTTCCTCGACTTTGCTATTGACAGTGTGAGCGCAACCCTTCCATCGGGCCAACTGTCGAACGTTCCCTGGAGAAGGACTGGAGTCAAATACAACAATAATGAGGCCTATTTTGATGTGATCGAAGAAATCGATGCCATTATCGATAAGAGCGGTTCCGTTGTTTCCGCTGAAATACAAGGATATGTAAGCAATCGACTCAATTGAGAATTGAGAACAGTTTCTCAGCAGTTAATTGCAATCTCTATAACGACAGATCGACTGCTGTATCAAACTGTCGGGAATGCCTGACCTGAGCCTATCGTTCGTCAATCCCCGCCTCTTCGACGACGTCAGTTTCCACCCGTGCGTCCGGTTCAGGCGCTGGGAGTCGGAGCGAGTCCTGTCTTTTGTGCCGCCCGACGGCAACTTCCGGCTTATGTCTTACCACATCGGAGCACAGAATATGGTTTCCATTCCTATATTTATTAGACATCACATCTCTTTCAAAGAAATGGGAGGCGGAAAGATTGAAATCCAAATTGGGCCCAAACAGACCATGGGCAAATTGGTAGGCATTAACTCATAGGCATAGGCTCTTACCACCAATTTGACAATCACAATAACTATGGTCTGACACAAACTATCGTTTTGCAGTTGGAAAACGTTGTGATCGAGATATTGATGCCCAAGACTGTGCTCAATGTCAATATAACGCCAACTCAGGGCAAATATTCGTTTGACCCGGTGTCCAAGCTCTTGGTCTGGGAAGTGGGCCGCATGGAGCCGGGAAGACTGCCCAATGTCAAGGGCATTATCAACCTGCAGAGCGGCGCACCGCTGCCCGACGCCAATCCAAACATTTTGGTCAAATTCACGATAAGCCAACTCTCCATTTCGGGACTCAAAGTCAATCGCCTGGATATGTACGGCGAGGTAAATGTCAATCAAGAGAAACGACAAATTCTAAACTGTATTTGCCTTTCAACAGAAATACAAACCCTTTAAAGGCGTCAAATATCTTACAAAAGCGGGTAATTTTCAGGTCAGAACATGAGGACTGACTTGACTGTTGAAGACTAAGAAACTGACTGTTGGTAATGTGTCCGCCGCCCGAACCGACCGCCAGCGATGGCATTCCGTCTCTCCTTTTATGCCAATTTGAATCACTTGTTGTATATTTTTCTAGTATTTATCGAGCGTTTTAATCAATGAGAATTAAATTTAAAGATCTTAACAGAAGTTAATCAACATTTTAAGAGTTGATTTACCATTTTATTAATATTAATCTATCAAATGTCAAACAATGTCAATGTCAATCAATTTGTTCTAGGGGTCATTTAAGGGTCATTTAAGCAAAACAACATAAATCTTTGTTCGCACGAAAAGCTATAGACGAATAGCAATCAAATGAGATCTCTCTCCGAATCAAAAATGAAATAAAACTAAGTTTAGGTCAAAAATATGTATATTTAAAGATCAGACGTTCAGAGTTGTGGTCGCGGAAGGGGTGGTCTGCTTCTGAACGATGTAAAACTTGTGTTTTTTACCGGCGAAACCCCACAAAACAGCGATGTTCTCAATGATCACATTGAAAGGTATCGTAAAAATAGCCCCAAAAATGCAGAGAATATATCGCTTAAAACCTATTCGTTTGAGACTAAAAGATTTGATTACACCGAAGATATACATATAGATAGAGACGGCGCCTACGAATGTGGACAAAGAGTTGCACCACGAGGTCGGCGGCAGAGGGTAGAGACTGGCGAAGATCAGGTTAGACGTACTCAATGGCATTGTCAGCCACGCATACAGACTAAAGCCTAAGAAGATCTTGTTTTGCCAGGGAATGGCCGACGAGTGGACCACTAGGAAGATACCCTGCATCCACCGCTTGCGCTGCTGGAGAAAGTCTTTTATGGTAAACGGACTCTTCTCCCACATCTCGCCCTCTATGAAGTCGAATGTATAGCCGTTCTTATAGGCGATCATTGAGAAGTAACAGTCTTCTGCTACCGACCCGTCCAGGCCGTGGTCGAACGAAACTGACCGCTCGGCGGAGAGTTTGGTCACAACATAGGAACCTATCAGCAGATCAATTGGTTAACTCATTAACAAAATTAGCCGAAGACATGCCTTTCCAACTGAACAGTGGCCGGTGAAACATATAGAACTGGAACCGAAGTTTTCCCATGTCGTCGGCCACTCGGAAACTGTCGGCCAGAGTTGTGAACCAATTGACTATCTCTTCGTTGGCATAGGTGATCAGCCCCTGACCGAACTCGTGTTTGTTGCTCATCACAAAGTTGAGAATTCCTTTGACAGCATTCTCGGTCAAAATGGTCTCTTCATCCAAGTGGACCACATAATCGTTGTCGCCTAAGATGTTGTTCTCGTCCTCCAGACAGTACTGAAGCGCTCGAGCCTTAAAGAGCGCTCCAGATTTGGTTTTGTAGTCCGAAGGGACGACCACTTCGCGGATTCGCGCGTGTTTCGGGAGATTCACCGGTCGGTCAGTGACCACTTCAATAATAAAGTTCTCGAGACCGACCGACAAACACGTGTTGATGTTTCGGTTGACATTATTGCGGACCAGGTCTGGATAGTCGCCGCGCGTCACCGTTCGGATGCAGATGAAGGGCGCCAACAGAGGCGTGCCTTTGAGTGTGACTTTGTCGGGGAAGGCGTTGTATAGAGTGAGTCCCAAGAAGTTGCAGAAGACCTGAGGCAGCGATAGTAAGGCCAGAATACGAAGAATGTAGAGAGCGGTGGCCTTCCACTGGCCGTAGGCCTCGAAAGGGTCGACAAGAGGTTGGTCTGAGTCGGTGTACCAGAGCTTGACTCCGCCCGACAGCACCTCAAACCATAATATCACAGATAATAACAAAATGCAGTGAAGAATATGCTTCTGATTGGAGGTCAGATTGAATGCTATTGACGAGACTCTCATCGTAGAGGTTGGATCAGATCGGCTCAAGATCTTCGGCTCACTGTCAGAGCAGAGCTGTCGAGCGCTGAGATTCTTCGGAGCCTTGGGTCGAGATTGGGCTCAAAGGGTTGTCATAATTGAGTATTGTTTGTCATATTTAACACAATTCACACGAAATTTAAGTGAAATGCAATTGATTTGATTGATTTGATTGACTCATCGATTGTAATCAAATGTCACAACAAATACCGCACTATTGGGTGTTTCCCTTCGCACCACTCGTCGCTATGGAAACCGACGCTGTCGTGCATTGACGTGACCTTCATCTGAGTGGCCGAGTGGTCAACGGATCAGATATGGTGTGACGAATGGTTAAGAACTCATATTAAGACCCCATCTTCGGCTCCCGTGATATTACGGTGATTTGTGGGCCCGAAACCGGCGGCCACTGACCATTGAGGTGGCGATGCGAGCCGTACTCTATGTATGTCTGGTGTGGTGTCTGTGCGTTGACTCCAGCGTTCACTTCCTTTTCCAGTTGTCTCACAACAGCAAAGCAGACACTCTCTGAAAGTAAGTCTTTACCGCTGACCAGATCCGTCGGGACTGACCACTTCCTCCCGCCAGGATGACTAACCCGAAGGGATACCGTCGTGGCACCCGCTACATGTTCGCCCGCGGCTTCAAGCGGCACGGCGTGGAACACTTGTCCACCTATCTGAAGGTGTACAAGAGGGGTGACATCGTGGACATCAAGGGCAACGGCGCCTTCCAGAAGGGCATGCCGTACAAGTTCTACCACGGCAAGACGGGCCGAGTGTTCAACGTGACGAAGCACGCGGTCGGAGTGGTGGTAAACAAGCGGGTCCGCACCCGAATCATCGCCAAACAGATCAACGTCCGCATAGAGCACGTGTCCCACTCCAAGTGCAGACAAGACTTCTTGGACAGAGTGAAGCGCAACGACGACATCAAGAAGAAGGCAAAGGAGACGGGCGTGAAGGTTAACGTGAAACGCCAGGCCACTCAGCCGAGGCCCGGCCACTTCATCAGAGTGACCAAAGTCAACAAACCTCAGACACTGCAACCGATTCCTTACGAATTGATCGCTTAATCCTCTGATTGATTGTATTTAAAGTTAACATCTTTTTTCGAAATAAATGAGTAAATGATAATCGAATTGAGTTTTAATTACAATTTGAAAGACTTTTAGTTAACTGAAGATTAATTTGGATACAAAAGGTGTCAAACATACAAAATATGGCAAACGAAGTCAATTCTGTCCACTAATTCTTTAGATGTGGTACAGAATTATTCTTCAAATTCTTTGTTATTCCTTCGCAGACAATAGACTGATGCGTCCAGTCCTCCGATCCTTACGAAGATGGTTCGGAATTGTCTGCAATACTTCTTGACGTCCGGACTTCCCAGACAATAGTTCATATTCCGCTTGTCTTGGGTCAGAAGAATGATCCGACCGGTGCCGAGGCGTGAACAACGAGCCAATTGTTTCATCAGAGCCGGGTATAAGGTCTTGTTGTCGTGTCTGGAGCCCAAGCGCTTTCCAAATGGGAGATCAGTCACGAAGACATCAATGGAATTGGTTCTAAGCGGCAGTGAAGTGACGTCCAAATGGTTGACATCGATGAGTGATTTGCTTTCCGTGACATTAGTATGCGATCTCTCGACAGCCACCGGATGGTTATCGCCGGCGATGCCGAACGTGAGCGGCCAACTCTTGGCGCACTCGATGGGAAAGGCACCCGAACCGCACATCGGGTCGCAGACAATGTCACCCGTTTGGACGTTTGCCATCCGAAGAATGTTGTAAGCAATGGTTGCCCGAAGACTAGTTGGCCCGAAGCAGACCAGATTGCGTTTGTGGAGTGACTCGCGAGTCAGCGTCAGACAGACGTAAATGTGGTTCTCTTTGATGTTGAGGACGACTTCGATGTCGAACTGCTTCATAGACACTGACCACTTGAATGACTCGTTGATAGCGGCGCCCATAAGAGCCGCGGATTGTTGCGATTGGAACTTATGGTCACCGGTCCTGTTGCAGGTCACCCGAAACGATGGTTTGCCTTCTTTGGTCTCTGAGCTCTTGTCGAGCATTGACTCCAAATCCGATTTCTTCCACTCAAACGCTTCCATCCATACCTTCAGACCTTTATTCCAATCGCATTTCGAAACGATTGTCGACAGCTTTTCTTTCAACTCTTCTTCATTTGTCGGCAACTGTTCGCACATTTCATTGTAAATGATTACATAAATGTTGTCAACAGATCTGAGACCGAAGATGTCTTTGAGTGGTCGGTCGCTCTCAACGAATACCCGGCCGTGACATTGAGTGACACTCTTTGGCGACAACTTCTCGCGACACTCGTCGGCCGAAATCCATTCGAGTCCGGTGACGACAGTGGCCTCGTAGGAGACAATCTGAGCCATAGTGGGAACCAAATGACCAAATGACGACTGAAGTGATGCAGTGCCGAGAGTCAGACCTCTTGAGCGCAATCACATGACAACAACGTGTTTGCGACCAATCACTGATCAGACGATCACTGCTTTGCTTTGGTTTGCTTTCGCCATAACATCAGTGAAAGCATTGACGGATCAAAACAAACACAACTCATATACCAACACATTCACCAACACTTCGGACGATATCTCGACTACCAATTCGTGGCCATCGGTGGTGACCATCCAATCATTTGAAACCTTTTTAGGTCTTTGAACGCCGTGCCGACCAACATGTCCGCCAAAGACGTGAAACAAATGTTTTTGTCGCAACTGAAGTCATATCTGGACAAACACAAGATGCGGGAAGCGATGGAACTGTTCCACACCGAGCAGATGAAGACACTGATCGCTACTGATTTGGACATCATTTGGGACCTGATTCCGTTGATATGCAACCGACTGCGCGGTCTCAACGAGTTTCGGTTCAAGACTGCCCACTCTTGCGAACAGTTGTTACTCGAAGTCAGTGTTTTGTGCAAACCTAAGGAAGTGTTGATCGCATTCTTGGCCGAACTCGAGAACGACACCATCTGTGTGAAGGACGCCGACGGCCAGGAGCAGACAGTGGTCGACCATAACGTGTTCAAAGCCATTCTCAAGCCGCTGGAGTGCGTCCTCATTCAGCTGCCGAGGAAGCGAAACGAGACATTGAAATGGGTTTTGTCGACACTTAACGCTCACATCACTCGTCTGAGAGTCGACTCTTTAGATGAACTACAACTCGAAGGCCGAGAGAAACAGTTTATCGACAATGACTTGAATGCCAAACAAATTAATAGCGTTTTACCGCTTTATATTCAATTCATCGAAACGTTTGTCAGTGAAGTAGACGTCTGTAAAAGTGGTCCGACAACTGTCAACAACTGCACCGCAGAGACCAACGGAGTGACGAACAGCAAGACATCTGATCCCCACATTCAGCGGACAGTCCTGTTGAAGGCGTTGATCAGACTTCTGGATCACCCGTTACTCCACTTAGACATCTCAAACCAGACGAACAGCGAGTCGCGCGAGATAGCGGTCAATGTGGTCAAACTGATGGCACGTCTTCAGTCAAACTACTACTGTCTGCTCGAACGAAACGATTTGATCACTTCGAGCAAACGGTCCAAAAACAGTGACAGTGCGGACATCGAACTGAGCAAAGAGTCGTTCAACAACTCGATGGCAAACCTCTCATACCTTGTCCTCAGTGAGAGTGTCTGTGCCATCCATGGACTCAACTTTGTTCCGCTGGTCTTCACTCACGTCTATGTATTTGGACTGCACTTGCAATTCATAGATTGCTTGCTGAAGTCAAACGTCTGTCTCATCTACGAAAAGGGTCTCCAATTGGCCGAAGACTTGTTGTCACAAATCAACGATTGCCAACTCGAGGCTTACTTCTTGGATTTGATCCGTTCGATCCCCATCGACAAGTCATTGATACACATTATGCTCTATTCAGGCGTTGAGAGTCTTAGGCGGAAAGCCCTTAATATCTTCAGAAAACTCGTGGTCTCATTTGACAGCAACGGTCGCTATCGTATACTTCTGTCGATACTATCACAACCACAACAACACTCAGGCCTTCAGGGATTGATAATTGGTATTTACAAAGACTTTATGTTCACGTCAGACATATTCCTGGGCTCTCATTTGCACCGATTGGTCAAATCGGCGGTCAGTTCGTCGCTACCCGAAGGAGTGAGCAGTGATTTGCTGGAACAGAACGACACGATATTCGCCACTTTGAATCTGATTCGCTTCGTGTGTCTGAAAGATAGCAAAAGCAAGAATGAGACCAAAGTATGGGATATAATGACTCACATAAGGGATAATCTGTTGAATCCGCTCCACAAAGCGCTCGACTTATCCCGAGCTCACTATAAGCTCGAGTTATGCAAACTCAAGGAACAGAAGCAGCGGAAGACCGGAAAACAGGGCAAAGACTCGGCGGCGAAGTTGGAGGTGAGAATCGCCGGCAACCAGAATGGGTTGGTTCCCAACTTACCGCTCGAGCAGAAACACAAAATCATTTTACTGGCGCTCCAGAACTTTGATCTTATCGAAAGTGTCTTAGTCAGGGTCGAGGAGATAGTCAACGAATGAGCGATAGAAGAGTGGTCTACGTCTTGGTGTGTCGTGTCGTGTCGTGTCTGCAGACAAACGGATCGCTTATCGGAAGACAATAACAATACAAGACTTAAAGTATATTATTATTTGTCATAAAAATGGAGAATCTTTTCGATAGTCATATAAAACATTTGTCAAAGAAAAATAATTTTATATCAAAAGCTCTTCTATTAATGTATTGGACAACAAAACAACACAACTCTTCAAATCATTATATAATTTCTCAGATATTTATTTCTAAACTATTGTCAGTCTTTGAAACTAATGTCCCCGAAATAAAAGTGGCCAAAACATTGAGCGAATTGTCTAACAGGTTGAAGTCGGCGTCGGCCCCGAACTCGAGCGTTCCCTTGCTCTGTTCGATGCCCAGCACCTGTGCCGGGTGTAGTGTCGCGCACTCGAGCGCCTCCACCGTCGAACAGCCGGTCACTTGCCGTAAGTGACGGACACAGTAGTCGAGGGCAGTCACTGCGCCGCACAGTGTCTCTGTGCCGGCGATGTATGCCTTGTTGTCTTTGATCTCGATCTGCTGGACACCTATCTTATGAGTGCCCGACTCAAGTCCGGCCGCACTGATGGCATCGCTCACTAATACCATTCCTTCGGGATTCGATCGGAACGCGATTTTTAGAGCCGCGTAATGAGTGTGACTGCCGTCGGCTATAATGCCGTAGAAGACTTGTTTGCTGACGGCACTGGACGTGAGCAGACCCACCAGACCCGGGTCTCTGTGATGGAAGGGCAGCATCGCATTGAACAGATGAGTTATGAACGTCGCGCCCGCGTTCACCGCTCGCTCGCCCTCTTGCAGAGTGGCCATCGAGTGGCCGACCGACACAGTGATGCCGCGGTCGACCAGTTGTTTGGTTATCTCACCGCTTGTGTCCAATTCGGGCGCTAATGTTATTATTGAGATGTCGTCCAAGTATTTGTACATATCTTGGATTTGTTGGAACGACTCGATCGGATCGCCCTTCACGTGCTCTATCGGATGCGCGCCCTTCTTCTCCCGGCTGATGAACGGCCCCTCGACATGAATACCAAGATTAGTGGCGCCGAAGGACTTACTGCCGGCATTTCTTTTGATCTGACGGAGGACCTTGTGGTAGCCTTCCTTACTCGAAGTTACCTGAAAAAGCGTTTCTTTCACTTCACATATACCGAGGTATAAAAGTTGGTTAACTCACGACTGTTGGACAGAATGCGGTCACTCCGTACCTGAGAAGACCAGTGGCAGTCTTTTGAACGGCCTCAGCCACGTCGATGTGTTGGTCGGAAAAGTCATAACCGAAATAACCTTGGTTAGGGAATGATGAGCTAGAATTCACTAATCAACCAATCAATCAAATCCTACCGTTGATCTGCAAATCTATATATCCGGGAGCGATGATTAGGTTCTTGCAGTCGATGTTGATATCGGCGAGTCGTCTCTCGAGGAAATAGATGGGCTCCGGATTAACAATCTTGCCGTTGCGGACCCACAGGTCTTCGCGGATGATCTTATGGCCTCTCAGTATTCGGCAATTCGTGAATCGAATCACTTTATTCTCGGTTTTAGTCATTTTTCACGTCTTTGTCTGCAAATCAGTATTGAATCGGGTTTTCCAATCAATTGGAGAATTGATTGAGTTTTGGAAAAATAGTATAAATTAATGTTTGAATTATCTAATCAGTGAAATTGATAACCGGGTGATACGAAAATCGGATTTTAAACATTTCAAGTGAGACCATAACAATTTAAAGTGATTACTCTCGCAATTTATTACTCTCATTCCCAAGCTAAGCCAATATTCGTCTGGCATTAATTACACTAACAACTGCATCTAGGCGAATTGAGTGCACTCTGCGAGCTGATTCATCAAGTGCACTTGACGAAATTGAGTAAGAACTTGATCTCGCAAGATTTGCATTCCTAATTATATGAAGTCGAGCATTCATTTCAATTTAGTTCTTGTCTTTTAAAGACAAAGCGATTAACAAAACGACTGTTTTATAGCAAATCGCTGTCTAATGACAAGTTGTGATAACTCATTAATCTAAAGCATTTACTAATTGCTTGGTTATAGCGCGCATGGGATCTGACTGACTGCCAGAATGAGCTCAATCCCTATCTCATCGCGATTCCAATCTGCAATCACAGTTAGCAAGGCACAATTAAACCAGTCAATTAAACTAATTGGACATCGATTTTACGAGTGTCTGAATTTTAGTCGTACTGTAGTTTGCGTGCGGACCAAAATGTAAACATGGTCATTCTGGTCATTCTGGTCATTCTGGCCAATTGTGCTGCCGAGATGACTCGTGCTCACGTCAAATGGCCCAGATAATCAAAATATCGGCTTGCTCAATAATTAATGATGAGCATTCGGTTGTCAATAGCAGGCAGTAATCACAATCACAATTGCATGGCTTACTTGTTGTTCTTGTTTTGTTTGTGGCTGTCGAGTGTCGGCCAAACAATTAAGAATCTATTTCTTGGCTAACGATGTCATCGATTATATTTGTGACACAATATTTGAGTCAATCAATCGATTAGCGAAACAAATACTGAATTAATTGTTGATTGCATTTCAATCACTCAAACGCGGAGTCAATCAAAAGCCAGTGTTTGGACTGAAAGCGATTGAACTCAAGGCAAGAGTCAGATCGCAGGTCTGATAAATGTCCGGAATATGTGTGATATGTGTGCAGTCGTTGGCGTTGATTGCGATCTCAGCTTCACTTCAGCTGTCAATTGGCACTCGAGTTGTGGCCAAACGAATAATTCCACAATCAATGGGATCAGCCAATGGTCGGTCGTGTGTGGGCCCTGTATGTCACATCTGTCTGCATTTGAGCAAGGTGTCAATCGGGAGCAGGGCACCACCATGCTCATGTCTGAAGATAATTTATGGAACTGATCCCATATTTTGCAATAATAAATCCAATTAGACTTATCTCTAGTTCTTAATGACATAATTCAGTGTAACCAAGAAAACTAAGCCAGTAATTATGTCGAATGAATCACAGGGTTAGACAAGTGTTGGGATGTTCAAGGACTTCAAGGACTCGGTCGACACGCCGTGGACTGACTCGCGAGTCGCGAGTGACAGACACAGCGGAACACAGTTTGCAAACGAGTTTTGTTGAGAGAAAACAATAATATTTGAATGCATTAGTCATTCATCGGATTTAATGATCGGTTGAGTCGACACCAGAGCCGAGAGTGAGGTCCAGAATATTGTTTTTGTCTGATTTGAATTCAATTCTCTAAATGAACTCCAAATTAATTTTTAATGAGCGCTTAGTTTTTTGTCGAATTCGATCCGAATCTGAGCCAAAAGTCAGATCCATCTGAGCGTTGATAATAGGAAAGGAGAGGCAGGTCTGACCTGAAATGCAAGACAAGTCATGTTCGCCAGTCTGCCAGTAATACCGAGTGAGACAACAATCGCTTGTATTGTGAGCTGAAGTGGTATTCCAATCGAATCGCTCGTAAAACTGCGTGACTTTCAGTCACTCCTCAACTGTTCTGGCAATAGATATGCCAAACAATTGTGATTAACACCAAATATACTGCCATTTAGTCGACAGCCAAAGCGACTGACAAATGAAGTGAAGTCTGGTTTTCGATAAAAAGTTTGTCTTAAAAAGGAAATCGATTTGTTTTGTGAATAGGACTCGACATCCAATGGTTCGGAGTGTGTGTCGACCCAAATGACTAATAAAGCCAAGCGTTTCGACTAATTATCGCTTCGAATAAAACTAATTACTATTGAATTAACGGATTATTTATCTCTTGATTTGTGTTCGGCTCCGAAGTACCGATTCTGAGAGCTCTGAATGAGAGCTCCGATGGAAATCAAAAAGTTTTCAATCAATACTACTGTCGTTTGGCTTTCAATTAAAGACTTTTTTCGTTTCATTCTGTGATTTGCGACAAAACAACAGAACAATTAAAAAAAGTTTTCGTCGCCGAAACGAAACGATTGTTTTGTAACGTAAGGCGAGACCACATGTAATGATTCTCAGCGGTCCTCAAGACTATCACAAACAGTGGTATCGATCGGAACTACACATCCAATAAGTCTTGTGTCTGAAGTGCACAACGAGTGCGCGATTTTCACTAAACGGTTGGACTATCGCTGCACCAGAAGTGCCAACAACTGAATGACAGCCAAAGCCAACACAACTCGACATTCACTCCAATCGTTTGGATTTGTTTTGCAATTATTTTTATTTTATTGACAAATATTTAGTTTAATTAGTGTTCGCTTTAATTACTAATCAAACTCAGAGGTTGTGCTCCGAAACCATTGATTAGCTGAAGAACAGTGGGATTCCTGTATCGCTCCGATTGTCTCCCATATGGCAGCTGCTAATGAAAACACATATATTCTTCAGGAAACATCACAATTGAGTTCTCCGACATCTGCACCGAATCAGGTCTGAGATTGTCTTTTTGTGGACAACAATCAACTGACGAATCAAATGTCAAATTGTTTGACTTTTTTGTAAAGCGCCTGCAATTGTCGTTCAATTCTTTCCTGGATTATGTCATTTTGCAATTGCATTGCCTCTTATAGCCAGTTATTGACTGATTTGTAAGAATAAATGACTGCCATAAATGAAATAGCTAATGATCTTGTTGTTCTTATTAAGCCTATTGTGAAGCTACCAAGAATATTTTGTCATTTAATCTGAACATTCAAATGAATGTGCGATAAATTCCAATTCTAGTGCGAAATTTTGATCAAGATAATTTTCGATGCAGGCAATGAAGAGTAACCACAAATCGTAATTTAAAATTTGAAAACTTGCTGAGCATAAAATTAACGCCTGGATGATTTGGCGGCTGTTTGATGCCAAAATGCGAGTGTCCTATTGCCAATATTAGCTAGTAACTTTAGTTGAGTTATATAATCGATGCAATCGCACAGTAATAATGAGTTTAATATCGAATTTCTCGTGATATGCATGAAATCCAGTGCTTTCTTGTGCTGACAGACAGATAGTGACAACGTTTTCATGAATGGAACCGAAAACAGGCGACGGGTCTGTCTGTGTCTCACTTGGGTTCGGCTCAAGGATTGACTCGTTTATCAGCCAAAAGATAAAATATAATTATTTTAATGGTTTTCATTCACTAAACACCGGAAACCGAGTGAATAAATATTTATTCGCTATAATGTTGGCTCAAAATATCGAGCAATTATTGCCTAATCGGGTCACAGCTTTCGAGACCTCATCTAAACAATCGATTTGTTTGCGCAGACATTAAGAAGTCTATTAGTTTTGATTGTTTTTCTGTTGCGCTAATGTCGACAAATGTCAGTCAACGCAAAGCGAAACCGCAATGCAATCGAAAATCACTTAATCAGAGAATATTCTTTGCTATCGATAGGCCGTCGACGAGGAGACGGCATCGCAGAGCACAGCCAACAGCTATGAGTCCAAAGACACGAAGCAACTGGTCTTCGAGTCGAGCAACAGATTGGGTCCGACCAGTAATCTTCATCAGACGGGCTTCAACTATGTCAACAGTATTCTAGGCTCCGGTGTGATCGGTAATACCAGCTCTACCTTGCTCACACCTGCAGACAATGTCTAACACAATGGCCCACTTTGGCGACAGGTATTCCATACGCTCTCAAAACTGGTGGATTCGCGTTTGGCATAGTATTGATATTGGTAAATTATCATGGTGGCCTCACAGACTTGCTAAACAATTGACAATGATCTTGAACAATTAGCTGATCGCAGCGATAACAGACTATTCGCTATGTATTCTGGTGAGAGCGGGCAATCAGGTCGGAGTCAACAATTACCAAGTAAACCAAACTAGTAAACAAGCATCCAATTGGAGACTAACCAAGCACTTATGTGACAGGACCTGGTGAGGGCAGCGTTCGGATCACCCGGTTATTGGATACTAACATTGGCGCAATTCATTTACCCGTTCATAGGTAACACAATCTGATCAGTCATTCAATGTGTGAGTGAATCGATAAATAAAACTCATTGATCACAATCGACAGCAATGATCAGTTACAACGTGATCATAGGCGACACCATAACCAAGGTTCTCATCAGAATGTTCACTGGTAATTACTAATTACAAACACAACTTGCACACACTTTCAACCCTAATATTCTGCAATTGTGGACCAATAGTATCGCGAAATAGTGTGTTTGGAAATCGCAATTCAGTGGTATTCTTGTGTTCATTATTGGTGACATTCCCGCTCTCGCTGTACAGAAACATATCCAAATTGAACAAGGTACATCATTGCCGCACTTGAATCACCAGAAAGTAACGATTGTCACAACTTATAGGTCTCATTGACGTCTCTGCTCTTCGTGTTCCTAATTCTGGTGTTCATATTCTTCCGAATCGAAACACTGAGTGACAAAGTGTAAGCAATAAATAGATTTACTTCTCTATAAAGAATTTGTCGCAAACAGAGTCGAGAGTTCTTTCAATCTGTTTGACGGCTCCGACCAATAGAAGCGTTAGTTTCGGCAAATTTTCAGAGCAAACAAACATTTTTTGTCGCATCCAATAAAATATTAAACCAATTGAATGCCATTTCAGACCCGACAGCGAAGACGCCTTTCAGACGGTCGGCAACGGAATCACAGAATCGATAGGAATTATAGCTTTCGGTGAATATTCTGTTATTCTTTTTGCTTTTGTCGCTCACTATTTGCTCAGATCTGAGAGCGACGGAACACAAAACACATTATATTCAAAATTCAATATTCAATTGGGTTTTGTATGACTTGAGCCCAAAAGCCATAACCATAAGCAGAGTAGGCTTTGCCAGACCATTGCAATGTGAAGTGCGAACCGCCCCCACACCCGACCACACCAGACCACAGCACTGACCTTTCCGTGACCTTTCCGTCGGCAACAGCTTACATGTGTCATCACAGTTCGTTTCTGTTGTACGAATCGCTGGAGAACCCGACCCAACAGCGATGGAACAAGATCACCCATATAAGTGTGGGCGCCTCCTGTGTCACCATACTCATGTTCGGCATATTCGGCTACATCACGTTCACCGGGTTCAGTCAGGGCGATCTCCTCGAGAACTACTGCATGTCCGATGACTTGGCCAACGTGGCCCGCATACTCTTCGCGGCCACAATTATGCTCACGTATCCCATCGAATGTTTTGTTGTCCGCGAAGTAAGTGTTCGGTACAGCGGGTCAGAAGTTATTCAATCTTCTGCGGTCTGTGCGATAGGTCATTGAGAACGCCTTCTGGGACGCGAATCCTCCGGACACTCGACGACACCATCTGCTGATCACCACTGCAATAGTGGCCACAACTTTTGTATTCTCGACATTCACCGACTGCTTGGGTATTGTTCTCGAACTCAATGTAAGTCAATTAGAATACTCATAGAAACACAAATTTTTAGAATATTTGCGATCATTTTTCACATAAAAACAACAACCTTGATCAAAACAGATATAAATCATCTAGCAAAAAAGTAGTAATTTCATGGCGTCAGAAAATGGAAGAATGAGTTTCCACTCCATTAGTATATATTTAGAAAACGAGTATTGAACAAATAAGAACCCGGTCTTTGAATAGTTAATGATTCTAGCGATTAAAGCGATAACCTTGATGAAAATGAGCCAATTTATTAGATTAGTCTCAGATTCCTGCCTTAATTAATCACTCATTGTCGAACCCCAGGGTGTTTTAGCAGCGGTACCGCTGGCATTCATTCTGCCGGCCCTCTGCTACCTCAAGCTGGACCCGGAGCGTCTGATTCGGTGGAACAAATTGCCCGCTTTCTTGTTGGCGCTCTTCGGCTTCGTAGTGGCGGTCATCGGCACGTTTCTGGCCATCGTTCGGGTAATCGACGGCATTAAGTGCAGTCACGGCAAAGAAATGGATTACTGTTTGGCACAAACGCCCGATTCGGCCAACAGTTCGCTAATACTCAACCTCTACAACAGAACCGTTTCGTTGAGACCTTAACCAACAATTTGTTGTCTTTTCCGAGAGTTTAAAAATAAATTTCAATGTTTTTATTACAAATAAGGTCTGTCTGTGACTGACCTCGGATTTCAAGTGTAAAGCCGTTGTGCGGAACACAAAACACATCGATTCTAATCTTATTTTTGAAATAACTAACTATAAAAACAATATATTTATTCTCAGAACTTAATTAACGAATCAAATCCAAAGTTGTTTATAAATTGTAATCAAATTTGAACTTATATTCCAAATTTCCAAATGTCTATTGAAAGTGACTGTCATTTAAGAGAACAAACCAATCATTTGTGATACTTATCGGGTGTCCTGTCCTGTCCTGCGAGTGACGGCTGGGAAGGGCTCGCAATGTGTTTCCTCATTAATCGCGGCATTAATTTAATTTGTAAATAATAATAATATTAATATTAATAATAATAAACATGTTTAATAATTGATTAAATAAAGATGCGATCAATTTTCAACAAATTTGTCTCAAAAACTTTTAATCAAATAATTTGCTTCAAAAACAACTTGTATTTCAATATTTACTTCATTCTTGAAGCCTGAGATCGAGTGATTAAAACGATAATTACTATTAATTTATATATATATTAATGAGATATTTACCAATGAGTTAATGGCTTTTTGTGTGTCTCTACTAATTATAATAATAGATATAATTCAATGGGTTTTGCCTAAAACAAAACAAAACAAAGGAGCAGTTATTCGCAGTTTGTTTGCTCAGTTATCTTAAAACATCGACCGATGATTGCATTCATTGTTAAAAACATTATAAATCGAATAATTGAATCAAAAAATCAAAGAAAAAACAAAATAATAAATGTATTGCAGAGAAAAAACAAAAACAGTATTTCCGGACTAAATATGATTGTCTATAAGAAAACGTCTAATCGTTTCTGAAAATTAATGCCAAATCATAATAGTATTGAATCGAAATCAACTCTTCAGGTCTTTGATGGATATAATCAAACGCAAAGAATAGTAATATTTAAACCAAAAATATTGACTAAAATAGTGAAACGAAATAATAATAAAAAGAGAAATCAAAATACATTTAAACGAAACACACGTTTTGATGCTTTTCGTTGGCTTTTCTCTCAGACTCTGTCAGAAACTTATAGATCGTATAAACAATTAACAAAAACTGACATTTCGTTAGCGAATGACAGATGAAATGACAATAAATCTGATGACAAGTCTCAGTCGGACTTTTGGCAATAGAGCTCTTTTAAAGACTTTAGTTCTTCGATAAGCGCTTTGTTCTGGTTCTCAAGAACGGCCACTCGGTTTTCGAGGCACTTAATGTACTCCTTCTTCTTCCGTCGACACTCTTTGGCCGCTTCCCTGCAATCGATGCAATGAATCAGTCAGTGAGAGACAGTGAGAGTCAATCGGTTACCTATTTTTCAAAAGCCTAAGCTCTCTCTTCTTGGAGGCCTCTTCTGGTACACCCGTGCTCTGCAGTGCTCCGGTGGATGTCATGACTACTCCCTGTGCGATACCAGTTTGTGATGGGGCCCGGATCTGATAGGCCTGGAGGTCGGCCGCAGAAACGGTGACTATTGGGACAGATATGATATGATGAGCACTGGTGTTGGCCTGGACTGGTGCGATGTTATGGTCTTACACTCACCAGGAACATAGAACTGGCCGTCCTGGCCCTGCGTCGCGTACTGGACGATGGTGCCGGCCTGGCCCGGACTGGCGTTGGTCATCGTGAGAGTTTGGATGCCCTGGAGAGTGCCATCTTGAGAGCTGAGTTGGAGAGAAGGTGCTGGCAACACTTTGAGGTATGGTCCCCGGACTATGGTCACAGTGGCGGTGCCGTCCGACCGGTCACCGTCTTCTTCTTGCTTTATCTCGGTGGGAATGGCTGTTACGGCACCGGCGGCTTCGGTAGAGGACAGGTCATTGAGAATCTTGCGATAGGAAGGCCTTCGCGCTAAGATCTCACGTCGTTTGCGGGACTCGTCTTCGAGGAGTACCGGAGATATTGTTTCGGAGGAGTCGTCGCCTTTAGATGTGATTATCTGTCGGCAAAAGTCAATTAGACGGTTGTCGACCACGAGTTTGATGACAAACCTGTACGCCCTCGGTGTCTGTGCTTTGAATCACCGATCCCTGACCCACCTTGTTGAGCAGGATCACGTTCCCTTTGGGCAACTGTGGACAGGGAGAGACAGACAGTTAGTTGATTGTGATTGTGGTTATCAACACACTATTTGAATGTTGCACTCGATTTAGAAGCAATTAACTAGTAATCGATTAGTTGTCTTACATTGAGACTAATTGGCTAACAAACGGGAAAATTCGAATCGAGAGGAAAACTTGTGAAAGGGATGTGTCTGTTAGTGTGTCACCATTCGCCACATTCACCATGCTAATCATGCTAGTCATGTGATGGCAGTGTTATGGCACACCAATTGGTCAGCTCAGCGATCGCATGGATCAAACTTACAAAAGGCGTTCAGTGACTGATAGGGCATAAAAACAAAGGCATAAACACTAATCGGCTTATATAAAGTGCAAAGTATGGCAACAGTTGGCAGTGCCTCGACTCGACTGGACTGATGACAAACTGAGTTAACTCACTGACTGACTAAACGGTGCAGCAATGCCAGTGCCAGTGGCAAGTGAACAAGCTCAAGCTCAAGCTCATTGGTGGTGACCAAGCCCAACAAAATGGCCGCTCAGAGCATGGCCGCCACGCCTCCTCGCGCCACCGGAGGAGGAGAGGTGTGGGTCGCCAGGGGGCGGGTCGGCCGCACGGGTCGGGCGCAGCGCTAGTCTAGCGGTGTCTACGCTGTCGTATGTATGCTATGGTATGGTATGGTTTGAATGGGTCTGTGCTGTCAGTGTTAGTGTCAGTGACGGTCAGTATTACAGAGTAATGGCAATCAAATGAGTAAATGATAGGAAACGAGGAAATAGTGTTTAGTGGTGTTCAATAGGAGAGATAGTATAGAGCGCTGACAGCAGTGCCATCACTGGCACTGACATCATCGCCGGCCCTCAGCTCAGCTCAATAGTGAAGAGTCAGTGCAAACCTGGACGGCCTGCACGGTCTGAACGGTGGCCGCGCCGCCGGTGGCCTGAATGACGGACTGCTGGTTGGGCTGAATGACCGAGTGCACGTCTTGAGCCTGCACCTGTGAGGGCAGCTCCAGCTGAACGATGGATACGCCACCGCCCGCCTCGGACGACGTCGTCATACGTATAGGCAGTTCGCGATATAGGAGAAGACGTCACACAAGAGAACCGTTTGTCAGACACCAGAGTCAGTCAAACGCAATCTACACGTCATCCACAGCCAGACCGTCACAGCTCTACAGAGCAAAGAGGAGAGGACTGCCTCACAGCGAGTCTGTGCCGAACTCTCACACCTCACTCGCACAGCACACTCTCCCCCGCACTTCCCCCCACACACACCACTCACACACGACACTCACCGCCCGACCTCCCGATCCCTATCAGCGCCTGACGTCACTTATGAACCGTTAGCGGAGCCCAACGCACATCACAATTCGCCGCTAACGCCATCTCTGGCCGCGAACAACACCTAACCTGAGTGACCCAGTTTGAGACAAGTTGTCGCACTGGTGTTCACTGAAGAGATTCACTGAGTTTGACATCGAGCCAATCCGAGCGCCAGCCGACAGGTGCGATCAGGCATACCATACCGCACCGGACAGAGCATATCACAACCAGCAACCTTCTCCGTACCGGTCCAACAAACGCACGCACACATAAAGAATATTCTTGAGGGCCAGAACCAGAATTCGCGATTCGCTGTCTGCCATTGAGGATGAGTGGGTCAGGTGAAGATGGTAGTGGTGGCGGTAGTTTGGCTGCACAGGCAGGACAGGCAGTGCTCACACCACACACCACACACCACTCTGGGCATTGCTCATTGATATGAGCGCTGTGTCACACAATTAAGATCAGCCCAAGAAGTGCGATGTCTTGCAACCAGTTTGGTAACACTCGTTGCGTAAACCTGTTTGTGATGTGATGTGTGAGCGTTTGATCACCAAATGTACGGCACGGCCAGCACTGGAACACTGGCACTACTGAAACACTGGAACAGTTTCAGGACTTGTTTGGCACAGCACTCGCTCTCGACGTGTCTGTCGTGTCGATCGCTTCACAGTTATCCGGGACACCGACACTACTGGAAGGCGAGCACCGAAAGCAAAATCGAATCGACGACTAATTGACAATCGCTGGCCGACAGTGTCTGTGCTCACACTCGACGGTCACCGACATCGGACACAATGCAAGTATCCCTTCCTTTCGTTTCCGATCGCATCCCTTCACGTCTTCCAAACTTTTTGCAAAACTTTTTTCTTATTGTTCTAATGAAGTGCGCGCTAAGAGTCGACAAAACTGACTGCAATCTTGATTTTGCCGGCGATGACCGCTCTTGAGATCTACTGATTGGTTGAGTCGATGCCTCACTTTTCCGGCCCCGACGGTCAGCAGTCGTCGCTCTGAGCGATATTCATACGATTAGCTTAATTACATGAAAAGATGCTTTTTCTCCTCGTCTTTCTGTTTGCTTAGCGTCTAACCTGATCTAGATTGAGCTGTCGGTTCATAATTCATAATCCAGATCATTGACTAGAATGAAGTCGATGCGGGTGTAGGATCGGACAGTCTCCGAGTGACCGCAAGCCGACATAAGGCGGCAAAGTCTTTCAATTAGGCGAACCATACCATGCAATACCATAAATATAAATATATAAGTTAACACAATTATAGACTTCTATAACGAGTAACTGATTATTAGCTAATCGACTGAATTGTATGCAAATCCAAGTCAAGCCATCAAACCGTTAGAGTGTTAGATAAGTATCGAAGCCTTGAGATTAAGTCGAAGTGTTTTTTAAATGCAATTTAAATATAAAAATTGTTGAATTAATAAAAGCAAATCGGCGTTTGGAAACAAAAATAACAAGTTTATTACAATGGTGTGTGCGTTGGCAAACGGCTGGCCCTAACCCGACAGAGTCTGCCTTTGATTGGCTTCGAATCAATTAAAGCCCAAATTCCTCAACAATTGCTGTTCAGCTTTAGAGGTCAAAAAGTGGTTAATTTATGGAATTTCAAATTCAGTAAATAACTCACTAGTTCTTTGTGCAGTCATAGCCATCGACTACAATAAATCATCGCCGCTCACACACTGCACACTCACACATATCAATCGGTTTCATTATATTCCCGGCCCCTCCATCCCGCCCCCATTTCCCAGTTCCCATTCCATTTCTAACTAGAGATGCGCTAACTTTGACTTTTCAATCGCTCATTTCAATCAATTATCACATTAACCCCAAAAATAGTTGGGCTCGAGAGCTCTCCAGCTGGCCGTCCGTCACACGAGAACTCAATTCGTGTGAGAATCGGTCGGCACTCCAAACGCGAGCCGGCATTGGCGCTGAAACTATTGGGTCTATCGGTTTGGGTGGGAAGGGATGCGACGGTGCGACGACTGTCGCGATAATTGCTTTCTTTGCATAAAAGTTTGAGTAAAAGTTTTGCTAAATTGAAACGGATTTAGATTAGCGAGTTGTTTGCCTGGCGTCTGAGTAATGGAGGCGCGCCACGGGCAATTTGTCATGCTGATAATACAGACCAGATCATACGTGACGCTAATCAATGTAATGAATGTAATGAATGTATCGCTTATTTGTCTTTTTGTTCACTCCTAATGAACAGGTTCTCAATAGTTTTGGTTGCGCTTCACGTCCTGTCAGCGCATTCCTTGACATCGGAAGTGTATTCCACTCGTGTTAGGCGTCAGACAACACATAATTTCGGTTTCCAAACAAATTTCTCGAATCCCAATTCGTTCGTAAGTATTATTAATTTATAAGCGAGGCATCTAATCAAGGCAACGCCTGGCCCCGACCCACTCAGGACTCTTTTGGACAGGTTTAGTGACGCTAATCGTGAGTCAGACAATCGCAAGATTAGGCAGAAGAGCGCAGAACAGTATTCTTGGAGTGTTTGTCCGATTGTTTGATTCTAATGGTTACTCCTTTAGCGGTGCGACAAATGCGATGATTGCCGTCGAACACAGACTCGACTCGATTTGATGGACCTATTCATAGGGCTATGAGTGTAGTGTAACACCAATTCGAACGCTAATTCAGTAATTCAGTTATCTGGTGCTCATCTAAGGCAACGCCTGGTGACCCACATACTTTTTTGAGCTGTAAATTTTGACATCGTTTCGCGAAATTGGAAAACCAAAAAACTAGTATAGAATCACTGCGATTGTATTAGGACCACCAGGGGCTATTCCACCAGGAGGGGGCTGACCTACACCTAGATTCGAGGCCAGGAATTGCCATACTTTCCAACGCTTTTCCCGAATTACCATTCAATACCCGTCTTATACTCTTGCAATCAGTTCCCGCCACAGCCGGACATCTCGACGGCATTCCGGCAACAGTTCCCGACCATCAACACATTCAGTGACCCCAACGCCAGTCAGGGATACAATGCTGTCCGACGGTTCCCTCAGTACCCGTCGAGTCAGGCGGTTCCACAAATTGGGAGTCAGCCCTCGGCTGACTATCTGCTTCCGCGTCAGCCCCAAGTCATCTCTGTCTTGAGTGGCACCGGCGCCGGTCCCCATCAGGCAGTTTCGTGGAACCCGCCACCAACTATAGTGCCGCCGGCGGTCAACAACCGCCAGAAGCAAACTCTACAAATCAATCCTCAGCCTCAGTCGAGTCCCTTATCTTCTTCTGTATTCTCTGTGCCAGAAGACAAAGAGGAGCGTCAAAGTCGGTTTGTGCCACAATCAGTGCCCTCACCTCAAAACATATTCTCGGCGCCCAATCGCGACCCCGAATCTGGCCGAGTGATCCCCTCTCGTCAGCCGCCCACTCCTTCGGCCCCTTCACCTGTGGCGCCGCCAGTGTCTGTGCCGGCCAACCCGAACCGGTCGTCTGGCATCGGAGCTGATGGCAAACCACAGAAGGATGATGTGGTCATCTATTACTACTACTATTACGACGACGACAAAAATGCCACCAATAAGTCAGGCGATGCCAGTCTTGATGCGATTCCATCTCTTGAATCATTCGACCAGAACCGTCCCGGGAGAGGACAGGCTGACAAACCTGGAAGAGTTGTCGTCAAGAACATGAATGAAAATAAGCCAGCTAATTCCAATGCAGCCATTCAAAGAGAAAACGACCAGCACTTTGGTCGCACACAGGACTTGGGTTCTGAGTCTCGCCGACAAACGCCGGTGCAATTGAGCCCTCAAGTTGTCACTCCAAGTCCGAGTCCTCCCACTCCACAGCACTTACCGTATTCTTCGTTCCAAAGCTTCAGAGAAGTAGTGCCACCAGAATCCACACAGCCTTCGATCGAGAGAACCAGTTCTTCTGTCAGCGTCTCTGTGTCTGACAGTCAAAGCGGAGGACAACCGGTGTCCAACATTTTCCGCTATGGATCGCGATCGGGACCCAACAGTATCCAAAGCATTAGCAGCACCAGTAGTGTCAGCAGCAGTTCCAGTGTGTCCATCGGCTCGCCTAACGCTCGCCAACAGACCTCATTCCAGCCACAGTTCCCCGGCCAGGCATTCCGACACAATCCCCACTCGTCCACCCAAGAACCTCCCGTCGGATTTGCCGCGCCGACAACCTTCCACTCCGGTCGCGTCACCTTTGCGCCGTCAGACGACTTCCCGCCTCCGAAACCTCCGGTCGACAATCAATTAGATTCGTTGGGACGACCCGCCCATGCATTTGATTCCTTCTCAGTCCCTACCGCTCCTCCAACCGCTGCTTCAGTGTCGACGACAACACCGACCACCACTACAACCACAACTACGACCACTACTACCACCACTACCACAACGACCCCACCCCCGCCGCCAACTACCCAACCACCAGAAGAAGAAGCTTCTGAAGCTCCACGAAGATTTGGCGCAAGAGGTCGAGGGCGACCTGGTGCCAACAGAAATGGATTTCTCAATCGCGTCCGTCCAACCGCATCGACCACAACCACAACAACAGCAGCGCCCACCACAAGAGTCAGATCAACGCGTCCGTCAAGCGGTGGATTCAGGGGGAGACAACAGGGCAGGTTCAGGAAGCGTCCCGGCTCTCAAGACAACGACGAGGAATCGACTGCAATCACATCCTCTACAACTGCTTCACCTGCTCAGTCATCAGCGGTGACAGACGCAGTCACTGCACCCGCTGCCACTCCGCCAAGAAGGTTTGGAGGCGGCGAAAGACGTCGTTTCGGTGGTTCCAACAGACAAACGCCAACAATCAACAGATCGTCTGCTTCTTCAACTAGCACAACCAGTGCTCCGCCACCGTCCAGAAGCCCCATTTCTCTTCGCCGGCCTGGGTCTCCACTACTCCCCAGTCGTCCTGGTCTCAATCGGCCACAACTTAGAGGTCGTCTTCCATTCTTGAAAAAGAAAGAAGAGGCCAGCGAAGAGGCAGTCAGTTCTGAAGCACCTGCGGCTTCGACCGATGCATCGGCGGCACCTAGTTCAGAGGCTACAGCCAGTCCAGCAGCAGAGGCCAACTCGCCGGCCCCGAGTCCGCCAGAACAGCCAAATCAGCCGATCAACGAAGAGCCAGCAGAAGAGCCGTCAGCCAACAGTTCGACAGAAAAACCCAAAGGCAGACAATTGAGACCACTGTTCGCCAGCAGACAGCGATCCAGTCTTTTCGGCAGAAGAGGCCAAAACGGAGGCGCGGGAAGTGCTGGAAGTGTTTCCAATTGAGTGCATTTGCCATCCATTAGAGACTGTGAGAGAGGAATAGACGAACAGTTTTATTGATCATCCGTTTGTTTAACACTTCTTTACGTCAAATATTATGTTTCAATCGATAATTGAAAATCTTTTCAATAGAAAAGCACAAAAACAGTAACGACTCGTACGAAACGATCAACAGTTTTGTCACACAAAGTCTGAGCCAATTATAACGAATGGTTGTGTCAGTCGACGAACCAATTCTCGTAACCATTAATTAACAAATTCAGTTGCAATCAGTTCTTAACCACGCATTCAATTGTTAACTCCATTGAAGACAAAGACATTTCGGTTATGTATTTCTCAGTTAATACTCATATAAAACAATACAAAACATTAATTTATATAAAAGTTTGCGATTGTTTGAATAAAATATGTTTATTTCGTTAAAAGCATTCCTTGCGATCGATTGTGTGCGAGATATGAGCGTTATATGAGCGATGCCATCTCTATACCTGTGACCTAGATGGATCATTTTCCATTAGATCCGTTCATAACTAAGCAATTCGTCGATATTACATAACACGACAACAATTTGATTAATGCTTAATAGCATTAGCGGAGAGTCAGCGCAACCGTTGGCCCAAACGGACGGTTCGTTTGCCATCGACTGTGACTGACGCCCAACGCAATGGTCTCTACGAGTGATTTGTCGGATGGGATGCGCTCTCAACGACCCATCGCTTGTAATCCAATACCTGTTGATAACAAACGGATGAAAAACAATTGGAAAAATCGATCGATTCTGCGATTTCGTACACCGAACTCGTGTTTCGAGCACATTCTCAACTATAAAAGGCCGGTCACGTCATCCAAGAGCTTATTGTGTCGGTCACTAAGTTTGATCAGTCATTCAGTCAGTCAGTCAGTCTCTCTGAGCTCTAGATTGAGTTTAGATTCCAAATCATTACATATATTGTCAGTTCTTATCGATTATATAATCGTATTTGACATTCAGTGCGTATTTTTGTGGTCCTATAAGTCGTTGAATATGAGTATTAACTCTATTTCCATCTTTGATTGTCATCTTTGGAACCAATGAAGACATGAAGAGAACGTACTTCAATGCAAAACAGACTACCAGTGGCTACAAACTCGAGTAATTATCGTTTAAATTAATCTTTAAGTGGAATAATTTGAGATAAACTGGGCTTAATTACTGTTGACTATCGGATTAGAATTCGTATGACATGTTTTGATTGATATCTCTTCTCATAATTAACATTATTGCGGAAGAATATTGCGTGACATTGATGTCGAGGCCATCAGTTCAGTTGAGACAATCGTCTGATTAGTTGCTCTTATTAGCAATTGTTCAAGGTTGGCTATTAATTCTGGTTTTACAATTGGATTCAAAAAATTGATAAAACTTTGTTCGAGGAATGAGATGTTTATTCATTAAATGGTTGACTAATGAATCGCTAAAAATAATTAGTTGTGTGAGTGGTGATAGGAGAAGCAGATTGGGCTAGGTCGTGCTGAGCCGATCTACGATCTCAAATGGATTAGGATTGCCAATGGCACAGTTCAAATAACTTGGTTAATCTAGTTTTCTCATCTTTTAATCATTAAATTAGTCATAAATTTGTAGTTTAATTATTCGGTTTTTCCTTTTAATAAATTGTTTTTGCTGTCAATTAACGACACTTTGATTGGTAACCATTCCCGACATAGAAATAGCCTGTCGTTTGAAATGAACGAGTTTTTCGATATGACTGCTGAAGAATTCGACGACGAGAAGGACGAGAATAAAAGGTTTGCTGTCGATAATGAAATCTTGACAGACATCATCTAATTGAGGACAATCATGCACCTCCTAATCGATAGGAAGAACAGAAACCTGAGTGAGAAGAAGAGGCGAGACCAGTTCAACTTGCTAATCAATGAGCTCTGCACTATAATCAACTACAATTCGGCGCCGATGTCTAACCCGATGGACGTCGGCTCCGAGAGTGTGGGCTTCGGTAACAAACAGAAGACCGACAAGTCGTCGATTCTTCGGGCGTCGATAGCCTTCCTGAGGAGCCATTCGGACGTATGGAACAAAGCCAATGACCAGAGGGAGAGGGAGACCAACGACCAGAAGGCCTACGAGAGTGAGAGTGAGACCAGTTGTGAGTCGCAGAGCATCTTCTCGTGGAAACCGCCGTTTCTGGTGAACGACGAGTTCGTTCATCTGATGCTAGAAGTATGTGACGATTGGTATTGATATGCTTGTCACCGATGACAATCTGACAATCTTTGATGACAGGCTTTGGACTCGTTTCTCATCATAATAGAGGCCAACTCTGAAGGGAAGATCGTTTACGTCTCGGAAACGGTATTCCCATTATTGGGATTAATGCCAATGCAATTGAATCAGAAGTCGCAGAACAATAGCGACGATAAGATAACTATTTATGATCTGATACACGAAGAGGAGCGAAGTTTTGTCGAGAACTTTCTGGTCCCGAATCAGGTCAACAGTGGATACGAAATGTTTGCATCGATTTTATTGCATTTCAGAGACAATGACTTCGACTGCGAGTCTCAGAGCTATCAATTGGTTCGACTGATCGGCTCCTTCTATGACATCAATGACTTGAGGGCTAACCTAATGTACGGTCCGTCGGAGCAGAAGTGCTTTGTAGGCATCGGAAGGTTACAGACGCCTAAGTTCTTGAGGGAACTCACAGTCAATGTCTTCAACGACGACAATCAGTTCGTTTCGCGCAACTCTCTGGAGTGGAAGTTCCTATACTTGGACCACAGGGCCAGTCCTATCATAGGATACCTGCCCTTCGAAATTTTGGGCACTTCAGGCTTCGACTACTACCACTGGAATGACCTAGATGAGATAGTGGCCGGCCACGAACAGCTGATGAGGACAGGAGAGGGCACTTCTTGTATACATCGCTTCCTCACAAAGAGTCAGCAATGGATTTGGTTGCGGACCAACTATTACATCGCTTACCATCACTGGAACTCAAAGCCTGAGTTCATAGTCTGCACTCATACGGTGGTCAAGGAATCGGACGTTTCGTATGTGAAGAGCAGGAAAATCAATGAGCGGTTCAATACCAGAGTCGTTGAGACGAGTGCTGTCACTAAAGACAACGACAACATTAGTGACTACAGCACTGCAATGGAAAGCACATCGACTGAAGATATGCCGCACTCGTCGACCACATCCATGAGCTGGTCGTCCAAAGCATTGACAGATTCAGACCCGTCTCAGGACTTTATGAGTGCGCAGACCAGTAGTGGAGGAATGCATTCCAATGACATGTCACTCGACTCGCAGATGAGTTCACCGAAAAAGCAATCAATTCTTCACTCGTTTCTTAAGCAAAAACATTCATTACTTGAGCACCAAATCAGACAACAACAGGAAGAGTTGAGACGAGTGACCGAACAGATGGTTCTGGTCAGTGCTGTCAATAATGAGGGCTAAATTGAACCGAGCTTTCAATTAATTTCAATATCTTGTATGTATTGAAGTATCGAATAAACTCTTGAATATACCCATTGAATGATTGTAAACCTATCCATGACTCTGAATGACTGATTAGTTGAGAGCCACATAACATGGCGTTAATCCCAATCTAGTATCGGAGAAACCAGCATTTTTTGAAAGCCACAGTATTGGCGCAAATTTTTAGAGGTCTAACAACTATATTGCCATTGGAAACAA
>JAQGBE010000096.1:0-29723 GCA_034698225.1 Scheloribates latipes | reverse complement strand
GGTCGCATATATATTCTCCAAACAACATAACTCTCAAACCGTTTATCTGCAAACCTATCGCACAATTCTGAACGCATCAGAACATCATTTACTCACAAACGACGGTATAATTCAAAGTCTAATCTCTTTTTAAGTTCAGAGGAAGACTTGCATTGATTAGATGTTCACTACTTTTTGATTGATCTCGCGGTCGAATATTTTTTATCCACATTTTTGCATATTATGCTCACAAACGACGCCTCTTCTCAACCATCTCTGGGGAAGAGAGTGAGAGACAAACGATCAGAGAATATATGAGAGGACGTGATTAGAGGAGTAATTCATTGCCATTATTACGTTCTATTTGTTCTAATTTTTATTTGATCAAGATTAATTATCAGTCAATTGGCAGATATTGATGCAAATTGGGAACTATCGAATACGATCAATCAAAATGATATGGTTCTGGGTTAAACAACAGGGCTGTAAGTGTTGTTTATGTTCTTATATAGACAGATGAGCTCATGCTTGGCCATCGCTGCCACTAATCGATTGGAGTGTTATCTTTGAAATATTTCATCGCAAACAGCAATCCATCTCATAGTCCCAACATTTGATAGCAGACACAAAACACAATATCAGTGTTTGGGCTCATAAAAGAAACTCACTTTCAGTCAGTTTCCGATAGGATTTACTTTTTTATCGTCTAATCGGTCGACGAATGCATTTGCAAAGCGACACAACTCTATGGCTTAACCCGTATTACATAATATGAGCAAAACAAAACTCTTTATTAATTAAAGTGAAATCTCATCTGCGATTCAAATTCGGTGCAAAATTCAGGCAAACAATTAACCAGAAAAACAATTGCCATACAAAACGGTTCCCATTTTTTGAGTCCGATTAACTCTAATTAACTTTTATTGTCCGAAAAATTTGAAGCGATCTTATTGTTAGTTCAGACAATGGCGTCGAACACTTAATTAGATTTGTTTGCGAACAGAAAAACCTATGCTTTCTATCGAATTGAAGCAAATTATATAAAACTGCAAACGATTTTAATCGCATTCAATTCAATTCAGTAAAACGTCTTTATTGGTCCAAAAATTGAATTTCCAGTACAACTCAAGTATCATAAAACACATTCGACGGCTACACAACTCTACTATCCTTTTATGGACTTAAAGAATAGAATCTGTTTTTCAAATGAAAAAAGACGCTTTCCTTGTATTCCATATTCAAATGGTGTGACAAAACATTTTCTTCTTTTCTCTGTCGATAAGACTTTGCAAATATTGGATTAGAATTTCTTTTACTCAATATTATGTCACACTTTGAGCTCCGGGCCAGACATCAGTCCTCAGCGAGGATTGAGTGAAGTATTGGCAAAAAGGAGAGGAAAATATTCGTTTAAAAACTTAGCCAATAATATAAACCGTTTGGAAATACCATTCAATTTATTTTTTATATAATTATAGAGTAATGCGATTCTTGGCCTATCAGTGATGGCCAAAGGTATGGTTGTCAGTGAGCATCTCTGTCTCTCTACTTATATTATCGCCACTCTATTCGTTTAAATCAAAAGAAGCGAATCTTCAGAAGTGGTTTCGAGTTCTGATAATACCGGGGAATACACACGAAATCCATTGGCAATATCGAGAGACACACTGTTCTGTGAAAGTTGTGTTGCGTTTAGAAGAAACAAAAAAACAAAATTAAAGCAAAATATCGATTGGCGAACACAAAACACACAATAGAGATGCAAAATAGAGACATTCAAAGGCGGAGATAAATAAGAGACCAGATTTAAAATATGGCAAAACTCTGTCAGCCGTGAGACGGAATGAGATCCACGATTGAGATTCCAAATAGATTTGACGTTTCGCTGAATCCAAATAGTATTCGTCGGCAAAAGTGTGAGAAGTGTTATATAAATTTTATTTGACTCGTCTCTTCTCTTGGGCTCAGTTGACCATTGGCTTCGTCGCCCACTCACTGACCCTCTCCTGATCTGACCCGAGCTCATGCATTATGAATAGTGTTCAGAGAGTGTATGATATCGTTTATGAGGGCATTGGACCGACGATTGGCTAACAGAGTAGTAATTCGCTGCAAATCTTCGGATGTCTTGTCTCAGAGTCTGTGTAATGTGTGTTAGCGATAATCCATTGAACAGAGAGTCAGTTATTCGTCTCCTTTCTGATCAAATGACTTGAATATAGCATTCCTTTTGTCAGTCAATAATAGGGTTCATATCTGTTCTTAAAGTGTATGTAAAGCCCAATAAAATATCGGTCAATAGAGAACACGAAAATGCTTTTGCTTTTTGAGGCAAACAAATCATTTGGCAGATCATAAACTTGGAGAGCAGTGGAAGGCATGGCATTCGGGGCCAACACTTATATCACTCTTGTCTAACACCATAACAATGATTGAAGATTCAAATGATTGAATATTATTTGGCCTCCGATGAGACCACTGTCTGGCCATTGGAAGCCATTAATTGCGTCGATCGAGTCTAACCCTAATCCTAACCGACGCTCGCCTTTAAACCCCAAACGCCTTATCAAACAAACGTCTCTTCCGTTTGCTTTCTCTCGATTGCATTGATTAGACCTTAAATTCAATTCAATTACACTTTTGTTGGCCTTTGTCTCGCAAATGGCACAGAAATCTCATAACATTTAATGCGTTTCTCTTTCCGACCATTTAATCAAATATTAATAATAAACAAATTTCGCGATCAGATTAACCGCTTTTCCATTGGGAATCACATAATTATTTCTCAACAAGAATTCTGATCTAAAAATTCCATTTTTATAGCATTAATAAATATTTGAATTTTCAGGGTAAACATTATGTCTGTAATATGATCTAGACATAAAATATGTTCTATGAAACTGAACTTAAATTCTTTATTGATTTAAGGCTTACTTTTATTAATAAATTTGGCGCAAAATTATATTTCCATAACTAATAAATTCACATTTTCTTGTTTATCGGCACAACTTTTCGTTGATTTTAGATTTAAATTTGCAAATTAAAATTGAGTTTAGCTGCAATAACCTTGCGCACTCTTTTAATTAGAACGGCATCTCATTTAATAAGCGTTAGTCTGATATCATATTTCGCTTAGGAATCAACGAATTCTGTGAATGCGAACTAATATCTCTGGTTTTGGGCTTTAATTTGCATTTCAACACAACTCATACAATAAAAGGATCGGTTGAACAGAATCTCCGGTGGATTACAACACTCGTACAAAAATATTGCGTAAAATTATCCAGAATTTGGAAATAATTATTCGAGAGATTAGTTTTTGCCAGTCTTGAGATGTATTTTAATGATAACTATAATAATAATAATAATAATAATAATAATAATAATAATAATAATAATAATAATAATAATAAGCGACGACTTTATTCTGGATAATTGTGACGACAGTTAGTTATCTCTCGTAAGATGTCCACTAATTCAGGGCTAATATTCTTGATTTTGATTCATTTGACACAAACTCTAGACTTTCGTTTGGATTCTGAGAATTGTAAGAATAACCCAGAATTACTGAGAAATATACTTTCGTTTCGCTCATAAAACGTAATATATTTTATATAATGTCAAAGTTTTGATAGCAGAAAGAAAAACATAAGGATATGAGCACCTAGCACAAGCACAAGCATATGCTCGGCTCCAATGTAAAATCGATGATTTGGCGGCGGTTTTGGTAGCGAACTCGAGGCAAAAATGAATAAGACAGCCACTGATTAGGCGATTGTTGCCTTGAGTTTGGTTTTGCCGTTCCATCAGAACTTGAGAACAAAGAGTCACGCAATTAGTGGTCTAATGCTCACTACTCTCGACTACTTCGCGCTGATTTCGCCTCAAATCCGCACTAAAATCAATTTGGAAGACGTGACGAACAAAACTTTGCGATCGATTCTATTAATTATTGAACTTTTCATACAATGTAACCAATGGTACACTTCTTGACATTCTCACAATTGTTATCTTGTTCGTTTTCAACGCTGTTAACCTTTCTACTCGAGTATATTGTCATATAATGCGAAGAAGAGTGACAATAAATTGCATGATAGTGTGCGAACTCACCCATTAGTCGAGTGCAATGATGTCTTGTGCGGTGATTGTAGCGAATCCAGTGCCGAGAGAAGTGGAATGACTGCCAACTGGTAGTGATGTCTAAGGTCTGGTCGGAGCTGTGAAGTGCGGTCCTCGAGTCGATCCGATGATAGAGCAGAGCATGTGCTGAGTCGGTCCACACTCCAGACCTGATTCACAGATTCAGAGACTCAATCCACTGCCGATCCGTTGCAGGGATGTTGGCTCTGAAGCCAAGTCTACACTGTACTACACTAAACTAGACTCTACAGTAAAACAGAATAAGTGAGGAAATGAGTGCACTCTCACAAGTTTTGTGTCCACTCTCGCAATCATTTTTGACAATTGACAGCGCGATTCGCGACCAAACCAAGCAATCACTTATAGCGCGAACGACTCAATTGAGGGTTTAGTCGAATTCAAATCCGAATTAGAATCAGTTAATCACTGGCTTCCGAAGCAGTAGTTTGAAAGAATCCCAAATTCAAATCCAATTTCAGATCAAGTCTTTGCGGACAGACAGCAATGCCGAGAGGAAAGAAAGGCGGCGGTGGGACCGGAGCCAAGAAGTGCACGGGTGCTGTGTGTGTCCACTTCCACACCAAATACAAGGGACAGAAGCGGTGTAAAGTGCCGGAGAGCCAGACCTGCGTTCACTTCCATCCGAAGAAAGGCAGAAAGAAGTTCGGAAAGAAGGGCGGAAAGGGTCGCGGCAGAGGCCGCGGAAAGAGAAAGAAGGGCGGAAGACGGCACTCGGTGTAAACGACCGAAGGAAGACAAAGAAGCGAACGCCCAGTGATTGGCCGCTTGTCTCAGCGATTCTGAAAATTATTTTGATTTCAAACAAATAAATGTTTCAAAACTATCTCTTTTCTTACTCTTTTACTGATTCTATTCTCCAATTTATCGAACATTTGTTGTGAAATATAATTACTAATAAAACATAGAAATCGTTGGTCTGATTGTGAAATGTGAGTCCAATTTTGAGTTTTACTGCCGTCAGAAATGGCACTCAATCTGAATAAAAGTAATCTAATGTCGACAATGGATGGCATCGATCTTAATAATGGCAACAATTAGACAATGTTGGCCACCAGTGCACAAACCATTTGCCATTAGTAATGGCCCACTACCTAGATCAATTGTCTCCAGATATAGATTAGTCAATTCGGCACAAATTGCATCAACATTTGAGCAAGCTGGTCTGGAAGCGATAGCAAATTTTCAACTGTGCTGTATATTCGGGCAAATCTGATTTGAAAAGCAATTTCAAGCCAGGTATATATTTATCACTGCCAGCGGAAACCTGTAATAAGACGGAGAATCCAATAGTTGGCGAAGTTTTGACATTCGGAGCTAATCTTTGAGTTGGGATCGACTCCAAGTGCTTCTGTCAGTGCAATGATAGCCAAATATTTTTTCCTCCAATATTTGTCCTTATATTCAATGCACTTAATACATGTAGTATTAAGTTAATACTCAATATTTTGTGGCAAAAGATGAGACAATCAGAGATTCGCAGGCAATGGTCACTCGATTATCGTAATGCCGAGCAAATGAAAAATCAGTTAATCGAGTTTTATATTTACGAATTATATAATATTATGGTAATAATCAGTGAATATTAGTCTTCGACGACTCTTCGTAAATAATTGAATCAGTTTTCTTGTGCCCACTCTCGCAGTCATTTTTGACAATTGACAGCGCGATTCGCGACCAAACCAAACAATCACTTAAAGCGGGAACGACTCAATTGAGGAATTCAAATCCGAATTAGAATCAGTTGATTACTGGCTTCCGAAGCAGTAGTTTGAAAGAAACCCAAATTCAAATCCGATCTCAGATCAAGTCTTTGCGGACAAAGAGCAATGCCGAGAGGAAAGAAAGGCGGCGGTGGGACCGGAGCCAAGAAGTGCACGGGTTGTGTGTGCGTCCACTTCCACACCAAATACAAGGGACAGAAGCGGTGTAAAGTGCCGGAGAGCCAGACCTGCGTTCACTTCCATCCGAAGAAAGGCAGAAAGAAGTTCGGAAAGAAGGGCGGAAAGGGTCGCGGCAGAGGCCGCGGAAAGAGAAAGAAGGGCGGAAGACGGCACTCGGTGTAAACGACCGAAGGAAGACAAAGAAGCGAACGCCCAGTGATTGGCCGCTTATCTCAGCGATTCTGAAAATTCTTTTGATTTCAAACAAATAAATGTTTCAAAACTAACTCTTTTCTCACTCTTTTACTGATTCTATATTCTTCTAAATCTGATTCAAAACAAATGAATTCATATTTTCTCGTTTATCGACAAAACTTTTTGTTGAATTGCAGTTCTTAGCGAAGATTTATTAGACACAGGTATTGATCGATATATTGGTGTTTGTCTTCAACTCTAAAGACACAAATCTTTTGCCATATAATTGAAATCCAAAGCCGAAGAGTCGACTCCTCATTAGGTCCGGCTTTGAAAGATTCAAAGGAAGGGATAGACAGACCATAAGAGAGTAAATGAGAGAACAGTCAGCACTCAAGAGATGTCTATATTAATGATCAGTAAATAGTAAAACCCAAATAATAGCTAAAGCACTGCAAACCCTATTATTGATGCCATTTATTCGATTGAAATCAAGAGAATATTTCCATATAATTACACTTTCTATTAATGAAAATAGAAATATAAATAATGTTAGAAAATATAATTAAATCAATAGGTTTTATATTAATAATAATTATCATACAATTGTCAGCCAAATAGACAATCAAAGAAACCGAAAGAAAAACTCATGTCTTGTATTGCAATTCGTCGCCTCAATAGGCAATCGCAACACAAATCATCTGTATTTTGAAAACTTTAATACAAATAAAAGTTAACTTCAATTCAATAGAAAGTCTTTGTACGAAAAGTCGTTAAATCTGTTCGAAGCAGTAATCGGTTGAGTGTCGGCACTGCCACTGCCCTATCATAACGGCTCGAGCATTGACTCGGAGAAGGCGCCCAAATTGCCCAGATGTGAGAGACTGGTCTGGATGTGGTTCACGTGCACCTCCACCTGGTTCTCGTACTTCTCCACATTCGACTTGTCCAGCATCTTCTTCACGTCGGACACGGTGTCCGAGAGCGACCTCAGCTCATACGAACTGACCTCACTGTCCGAGAAGCCCCTCAAGTGAAGCATCAGTGAGAGCAGGTGTGAGATCAAGTCGATCGACGGCTCGCTCTTCACCGTCTTGTTGGCCAGTCCGCGCTCGACCAACTCCTTCGACTCGACCAGGTACTTCTGCTTGACCACGTCGGGCTGTGCGATCGGCGCCAGGCCCTGCTCGGGCGCCATCTCCGCGCTGTACTGCTGAACCGCCTTCAGGTAGTCATTCAAATCGATGTTCAGTTTCTCCAACTCGAGGATAGTCTGCGCGTAATGTTTCTGAAACTCGTGAGATATGTTCTCCTGAAGAGACCGACTCTTCTCTGCTTCAGTGTTCATAGCTTTCAGTTCAGTGATCTTCTTCTTCTTCACCTGAAGAATCTTCGAGAGACGGACTAGAAGTGCCAAGAACTTGATTGGAAAGCCTCCGAGAGTGCCCTCCTCTTGCATATTAGAAGACCCGATCGCGGGTTTGGGTGGCGTCGGACCGGCCAGTAGCGGGTCGTTGTCGCCCAAAGCCTGCGCCACTTGATTGCCCAGCAGTTCCAGAAATCGAGGCGATGTGAACATTGGTAGTCGCGGCCGGACTTTGGTTTGAAACGAATTCAGTGGAATAAACTCTGGCGTGTCGTTGGACAGGACCTCGTAGTCGGGCAGAGAGTGGGTGCCGATACCGCTGCGGTCGAATGTGATGCGGTACGTGCCGTTGGTCGTGTCCACCGCGTCGATCGTGCCCGTGAACAGACCGTCCTGCGGCTTCCGCAGAAGTCCCGTCACTTTGGTGCCGATCACCAGCGATAGCGGGATGTTTTCGGGCAAATCCCGGTACTGACCGAAATCGACCACTTTCTGTGTCTGCAAATGCCTGATCTTATTGCGCTTGGCGTTCAAGGAAGCCCTCTCTTCGGCGAAGAACGCCGGCGAACATCGTCGGGGTTTACCCATAAGGCGGCGAATTTTACACCATTGGACGCGAGTGAGGGACCGGGTCTTGAGGTGCGGGAACGACTCCTTGAGACAAATGCAGAAGTCGTTTTGGCCCAAAAACAAGGGCTGATCGACGTTGGCGTAGAACCACTCGAAACACACCCACTTGTGTGCCTTCGGCAGCTTCAGCAGTGTCCGCAGCCGAAGACCCACTTTTTGGGCCACTTTCTTGTCCAACGAGACCGGCTGTCCTCTGGGCGACTGCGGAGAGGCCACCGCACCGCCAGTGGCCAAGCGCTGGCTTTTGCGCGACCCCAGGTTGGGGCCGGCGAGAGGCGATCGGGCCGTGAATTGGGTTTCCTCGTCCTCGTTGTATATCAATCGGTTGCGCTTCCGGGCCCTCATCGGGTGTCCCAATCGTTTCGACGGACTCGAAGTGTCGGCCATCGGGGCGGCGGCCGGTTGTGGTCAGAGCGGTCAGTGTGTTGTGGTCTCTGTCCAGTGGCAAAGTCTTCTTCGAGAGCGGGACAACAGTTGCAACTTAAATGTCCGCCATTTCACAGTCAAAAACAATCGACGATCCAATGCTGTGACCACTTCTGTGGACACTATCGCTCCAAACGCTGTGTCACATGTCTGCAGAGATTCGAGATTCGTCTCCAACAGTCGCAGATTCAGTCGCTGATTGGTCGCCACTTCTCTGACACCACTTCCCAGTTCCACAACGAATCCAATTGATTCCAATCGTTTGCGTATCTTTCGTCTCAATTATTTGTTGACCAAATCGCTGCCAATTGTGAGCACTCTGTCAACAGCAGAGACGATTCCATTTGAATTTGGCTTCCAGAGCTCGGCTGACATCTGCCGGACGACACGTTATTGACGTCTGTTTTGACTGCGATTTCAGTGAAACTGACGCAAAGTTAAACTCAATTATAATTTGATTGCAATCAACAGTATTTGTATTTCAATTGATTAGTGGACTCGTAATTAAATTCTTGCAAACACTCTCTAATCGCACAAAACGACAGTTGATTTGTTTTTACACTTAGTTTAGAGTTAAATTCAACCAAATTGAAGTGAATTGGTTTCGATTGAGTTGCTATCTGTGACACCAATGGACAGCCAATACAACAGCCGATCGCCAGGTCTGACACCATTTGCATTGACACTCGATATCGTGTGCTAATCGACATCACTGTCCAATAGCCGTCAAACGCCTGTACAGAGAAGCCAAAGAGCTTCAGGAAGACCGGACGGCCGAGTATTTCGCACAACCATTAGACGTGAGATAATCTTATTCTGCATTCATTGATCACTCACTGAAACTCTTGGTTTCAATTCCAGGACAATCTATTTGAATGGCACTTCACAGTGAGAGGTCCGCCCGATTCGGACTTTGCCGGCGGTGTATATCACGGCCGAATCATTCTGCCGACTGAGTACCCGATGAAACCGCCATCGATTATAATGCTGACCCCAAACGGCCGCTTCGAAGTGAACAAGAAGATATGTCTGAGCATTTCGGGCCATCACCCCGAGTCGTGGCAGCCCTCCTGGTCTATCCGGACGGCACTGCTGGCCATCATTGGCTTCATGCCTACCGAAGGCTTGGGCGCCATCGGATCGCTGGGTATTTGCCATAATTGAGTCATCAGTTGGTCTAAAACCTAATCAATTGTGTGATCCAATTGTCCAGACTATCCGCCAGAAGAGAGGAAGTCGTTGGCAGGCAAATCGCAGACCTGGAACTGTCCCTCGTGTGGACAGATCGCAAAACTTCTGAAGACTGAAGAGTCAAATAGTCAGGAAAGTGAGGCCAACAGAGAAGCGAAAGAACTCGCAAAACAAATCTGTTTCAAAGTATTAATTTATTCAATTGATTGCAATCTTTTTACTAAAACGCGATCACACTTAGGAAACCGGTTCCAAAAGTGAGCACAAATCTGAATCGACTGTACCCGAGCCCAGTGCTGACGACTCGAGTGGAGCCGATTCGAGCGCAGACTCTCCCGAAGCCAGTGTTGACCACAACGAAGAGCCGACCGAAGAGACCGAATTACATCAGCGGAGAAACGTTTCTCAATTGCATTCCACTATCAATTCGTTCACTGCAAACACGAACACCACTGCGAACGCGAACCTCAACTCTTCTTCTTCGGGTTCGAAGTTCACCACATATTTGATTGCAGTCCTGTCTGTGGCCATCGGACTACTTGTCTTCAGACGTCTGTTTCTCTTATAGAATGCAATTATTCTTTGTTTTTGTATTTTTATGAACACTATTAAAGCGAAAAACAAGTGAACCAAAACTATTCCGAAACTAGAATTGTATTTCACAATCAAATTAATTTATATACAATTGAATTCAGTTTATACAATATTTTTGTTCCAATAGTTGATTTCAATATTTAATTCATTTGACGTTTACATTAAATCAAATGCTATTATTTTAATTGTAATAGAATTTAAGAATACAATAGTTTACTAATTATAAGATTTTGTTAAATATTTACAAATAAATGAATAGTTTTAATGAATAGACCATGGTGACTATGGTGAGTTTGCCATCTACATTCAAGTTATCATGCAAACCATCTTTACGACATTCTTCGAGTGACAAATTCCACACAATTGAGATCAAAGATCTTAAGAACTTGTTGTCAAATATTTGGGCAAATGTTCAAAGAGTTGTCAAAATTGAAAGTTTGATCTATTTTTGACACAAGCAGTCAAAACATGTGAACCTTTGTGTTCAGAAATGTATTCATTAAATAGGTTTCAGATGACTCTTCATCTGATTATCTCTTTGTGGCCATCCATAGGATCACAAGACTTGCCATCAGTTGCGACAATTGAATCCAATGTCGACTCACAGCCAAACCTCAGTCTCATCGCGAACTCAATCCAACAAATCTCTCACAGATTGTCACTGATTGAGGCCGAGTCTCATCAACAGACGACCGCTTTGACTGACATCAGCCGAACGGTGGCCAGAGTTGAAGGACATCGACAGGACGTCATCTCTTCCATCGATAGGTCAGAGTCGCGGATATCTCAACGTCTGGACGCGATCAAGGGCGACCTGAGCAAGGTGATCACATTGCAAGAAGTGATACGCGACGATCTCAGCAAATTGGAACAAGAACAAGTCGCTAGCAAGATATGGCTATCGGAACAGATGAGAAGTCTGAGCAAAAGGAATGTTCGGCCACAAGAAATTCAAACCAAACAAATCCTGGATATTGTCGGCTCGGACTCAGTGACCAATCTTCAGACAACCCTCGACAGTGTTAAGCGTTCTTCAAATGTGATCGAAGAACAATTGACAGACTTGACAGTCAATGTGGCGGCTCTTCTCAATGACACCGATTTGCTCGTTAATAATTCGAGAAATTATGTCGAATTGAATTCATTTAATAAAGCGATTCGTAATCTATTGGAAGGATTGAAGAAATTGGAAAAACCGAATGTCTATATCCAAAGTCACTCTTCAGACACAAATGAAAGTCAAATGTTTCCAAAGGATTGCAAAGAAATTCAAGACAATCAGGAGCTGAAGAACTTGAGTGGTGTCTATCGGATTCAACCGATTGGATCTGATGGACCAATATTTGTCTTCTGCGACATGAAGATAGACGGCGGCGGATGGACTGTAATCCAGAGCCGACAGGACGGGTCGGTTGACTTCTACCGCGATTGGTATGAATACAAATACGGTTTCGGTAACATTGCGAGTGAGTTCTGGTTGGGAAACGATAACATCCATCGCATCACATATCAGAACATCTATGAACTGCGGATAGACTTAGAGGACTTCGAGGGAGAGAAGGCGTTCGCCAAATATACTGCGTTTGCCATCGGCTCTGAGAGCGAGAATTATATGATCAGGTTGTTGGGTGCGTTCGAGGTATGACGTTGAATCAGCTTGGATCAAATGATTTAAGATTGCGGTGAGATTTATAGGGCGACGCTGGCGATGCCATGAGTTACCACATTTCGATGCCTTTCTCCACCAAAGACCACGATAACGACCAGTGGACAGACCACTGCGCCGTCGAGCACACCGGCGGCTGGTGGTACAACCAGTGCGAGACGGCCAACCTCAATGGACAGTACTTGGCCGGTCTGTCGCCGCAGGAGTACAAGGGCATCTACTGGTCAGAGTGGCAAGGACCGAGTTACTCGCTCAAAAAGGTCGATATGAAGCTAAGACCAGTCGGTCGATAAGCTTATAAATTGTGAAACATGACCTGACCTGGTTTAGTTATCGTTATTGTCGCTAAGATCAGATTAAACTAATAATTTAACTTTTGATTCGTCACTTGAATTCAAGATTCACTTGAATTCACTTGAATTCTAATAAAGTTCTAAAATCTTGATATTCACTGACTCTGAGAGATAGCGTTGCGAACAGTTGTAAACATATTGACGGCAAAGGCATGACATGTGTTGTGTTGTCCACTCCTCTTGTGATTCATCAGTGAATCATCACTTGTGAAGAAAGTTTTGTCCACTTTTATTGCTGGCCATCATTCGGTGGACAATGAGTGAAGATATCACTGCCGTTGAACCGATGGACGAAGGATGGGATCAGTTCTCCAAGTTTGCCACCGCTTTGAAGTCTTGTCTCAATTTTGCCGCCGGTTTCGACGAAAATGCATTTGTGGACAAATTCAAGACATTGACCGATAATAGAAGTCGGGTCGAGATGTGTCTGAGCGATGACAATCTTGTCAATGGCGTTCATCAGTTTGTCGAAGAACTGATTCATTCAAATGATAGTAAAAGTTTTGCCAAGAGTTCGGAGGAAAGCCTACGTTTGCGACAAAAGGCCGACCAGTGCTTTGAAAACGGCTTATTCTCCGAATCTCTTGGTCTTTATGCTGAGGCCATCTCTTGTGCACCACTTCCGACCACCGCTTCTGACGAGTCAACTCCAATATCTTTGGCTTTCGGCGGACGATCTCAGGTCTTGTTTCGTGTGGAAGACTATGAAAGCTGTTTGGCTGACATCGAAGAAGCTCTTCGTTATCATTGTGCCGAAGACCACAAACGGTCTCTTTTGGTGAGAAAAGTCAAGTGTTTGGCAAATATGGCAAAAGTCGATTTGGCTCTTAAGGTGGTCGAAGATTTACGCGATTTAACCAAGAGTTCAGACAAGAGTGTCGTCGATGAAATGGAAGCCGAAATCGACAAACTCTTGGTAGAAATTAATGTACAAAAAGAGGAGAAGAATGACGGTTCAGATGATGGCGAAGACGATCAAAATGAAGATCAAAACGACTCGATTTCGAGCCCTAATCCTCTTTTACCGAATGCTTCCGATGCCGTCCGACTTGAATACAATGCAAGTAAAGGTCGATTCGTGACTGCCGTCAAAGATATCTCGTTTGGAGAGACACTTATTGTTGAGCAGCCATTCGTGACATATCTCTATTCAGACAAATTAGAAGACTATTGTAATCACTGTCTGACCCTTTTGGACAATCATTGGATCGCTTGCAGTGATTGCACTCAAATCAGATACTGTGGTCACTCGTGTCGTGAGAAGGCTTGGAGTGAATACCATTCATCCGAATGCAAGACATTGTTCTTTCTGTCCAAACAGATGGGAATATCGTATTTGGTTCTTAGGATTCTCATTAAGACCCGTATCGATGATGTGATTCGGATCTCCAGCCAATTGTCACAATCTACAGATCGGCCAAAACCTGATGCCTTATATTCTTCTAATTACGACTCAATCTTGCAATTACTGGACCACCAAAACGACCACAATTTAGATTCAATGATAAGCTACTCATTGACAGCCATTTTTATTCTTCTGGTGCTCGAAAAGAGCTTTCCTATTGACAAAGACAATCGACAACATTTGGCAGAAGTTATTTTGAAACACATCCAACAGTTGTCGACAAATCTTATCAGTATTTTGGAACAGAATTTCGAAGAAGATTTCAATAAATTTGGATTCGATGGCAAAGAAGAGATGATCGGAACAGGAATTTATCCGACAATTAGTTTACTGAATCACAGCTGTGATCCGAATATATTGACATTTTTCAATGGCCGCCAAATGACAGTCAAAACGTCCAAAAGTATCAAAGCTGGCGAAGAAGTAAACTATTGTTATGGACCAAACTTCCAGCGGATGAGTCGTCGCGACCGACAGAACAAACTGAAGAGTCAATACTATTTCGAGTGCCAGTGCTTCGTCTGCGCCAACCATAAAGAGAATTTGACCCGAGCTCTACTATGCCGTGAGTGCAACGGACCTGTTGTTCACAACCAAGACCTGACCGGTCAGTGTCTCAGTTGCAAGAGCTCTGCATCTGATATCAAGCAAACGATGTCAAACGTGGAAAAGGGAACCCAATATTCTGCCGAAGGACTTGACTTACTAAACAAGCAAAGACTTGGCGAAGCAGTGGTCGCTCTGCACAAAGCGGACGAACTGCTGACAAACAATCTCTACATTCAGAACCGTCTGCTCTGCAAGAGTAAGGACGACCTGTGCCGGTGTTACGCCTCGATGGGTCACTTCGACAGAGCCGTCGCCTATTGCAGGCAAAGCGTCAGAATAACTGGTCTGGTCTTCGGCGAAGAGAGCACTGAGTCGTTGATGGAGTTAATGAAATTGGTTAGTCTTAAGTGGGAGCTGTTGGACGAGACTGAGGAGAGTGAGACCAAGAAGTCGTTGGCACGAGACCTGTTGGAAGTGATCGCCAGAGCAGACAATATCGCATCAAAGTTCAAATCGACGGAAGGCTTTGAAAACGCGTTTCAATCGGAGCTTCACTTCTTGAACGAGAAACGTCTGTCTGTCCTGACTCTGGTCTGACTCTCGCATTGTATTGTAAGCAACACAACAGTTATATCTCAACCGGTATTGCATTCAATTCACATCAATAGAGAGTATTTCCAGTTTTTGTTCATCATTTGAAGGCCTCAGGCATTGCATGTGACCAACGATTGCCAAGTTTACGATCAATAAAGACCTTACTTGTTATCAAATCTATAATCTCGAATCTGTGATTAGAGCCCAGACAATGCTCTTGTGACAAGCAAATCAGAGGTGAGAAATCTATGAACTTGGTAAATTGATGGCAGCAGCCAAATATTGGCAGGATAGTCATGCTTGAAAAGTCGATAACCATGCAAATTTAGTCGTAAGGATCGCCCGCAAGAGCCTCATTGTCTTCGGATCAGTGGTGAGGCCTTGCATTGAAATCATTATCCGAGACATGAATCAGATAAACAAATAGTTAAATAATTGTTTTATGCATTGTTTGCCTAAAAATTGGCGTCAAATCAATCATATCTAACAAACCATTAATAAAATATGAAATATTTTGATTAAATTATCTAAACATCTATTCTACGGCACATTACTCGCTAATTAAAACCTAGAAAACATTGGGTTCGGGCAAACAATGGCTACGGCTTGTGTTTGGCGATCAATTAGCTCTTGGATCACCTCTTGGATCACCTGGCAATTGAAATGCAGTCGAGGCGATGATTCATTGCGGGCCACAGCGGGTCGGGATCTGTGGCCCATCGCACCGGTCGATGAGATTCCCACAGAATTTATAATAAACGTAATTGTGATTAATAGTTAGTCTCGTTTGCGAAGGGACTCGACTTAAGACCAGTTTATGTAAGCTATGATTGAAAATGATTTATTGCCAGAGAATTAATGTCTTAGAGATTCCATTAAAGCATATCATTGTCTCCAATCAGATAATAATAGCCAATCAATTGCTTCTTCTAATATCTTCGACACTTTAGACTAAAGTCTTTAGTTTTAAACCCTTCGGAATGCTCTTCAGTTTCACAAATGTCGCGAAAGGTTTCACAAATGGGACAATATTTAGCTTTTGTGTGCCTTTTGGTGGTTGTGGTCACGACCTGTCGGTGCGGTGCAGTGGCCAACCAGTCGGACGCCAACCAGACATGGATTCCCAGCGATCAGATCCCCTGCAAAGACGACTACGACTGCGATTTCGGTTACAATATTTGCATTTCGGGCGTTTGCAGATGTGATATCAATTACAGACTGGTCGACGACCAGTGTCTTCGCTACAACTGCCGCAACGACACGGACTGCCATTCATACGACCAGAACACTGAGTGCCAGGCGATGTCGAACACCACGTCCTGTGTTTGCAGCTCTCGGTATGAGTTCAACGAAGAGAGCCGTTTGTGCCAAACGAGTGGCAATCAATTGAAATGGTTGTTAGCATTGGTTGCGGTGCCGATGGCTCTCGTAGTCATGTCCTGTTGGTTCTGCCTAAGAGTCTCCCATAAGGACAAAGATAAGTGCCATAACACTGAACTCCAATTCGAGGCGCCTTTGCCTCAAACACCACAAACGCCTCGCATAATCATCACTGACTTGGAGTCACATCACTTGTTCTTCAACTCAGACAAACTTTTTATGGCTTCACCTAAACTGCAAAGATTTGACTCAAATAATGGCTTTAATGAGTTTAATGGCAATAAACAGATTACAGATATTGGGATCGATTCGAGTCAGTGCGGGACAGCCCAGGGATTGACCTGACGAGTAACCGTCGGTTCCCATTGTGCCGGCAATAAACTTGGCATTGAGTCCATCCATTGTTCGCCACTGATTCGGAATTTTAAGAACACAATCGAAAATTGCAGACAAAAAATCATTGGATGACATAAAAACAGTTAAAGTAGAAAAAAGTTGCGATAAAACACGAATTCAAGATTAAAATCTTATTTTTCTGACTATAAACTCAAAATTGAATTTTAAATTAACATCTCTTTTGTGAAACAAAATGAGAAAAAATACTAAATAATTATTTAATTGCTTTAATTACACTTCATTTTTATGTATATTATTTTCATTTGAAATGCATTAAACTTTTTCTTTTAATTTCCTTAAAAGTGATGCCATTTCGAGGGCAATAACAATAAATCAAGTAATCAATAATTATTTTCGTGTAATAGCGGGATATTATTAATTATTAGAACCAAATTGACTTAGGATTTAATTGAGTGTCGCTATGACTACTCGAAAGTTTCGTTCACAACAAACACGAGATCGTAATCAGAGATAATTCCCGTGTAATTGTTGAGCAATTATGGACAACAGTTCGCGACTGTTGTCATCAAAACCCGGTCAGCGGCCGATAACCAGCCGACCGATGACCGGAAGCGCGCGACCGCTCACTTCGACCGGTTTGATCGCACCGAAGACGGCGAGAGGCAAATCGGGAATCAGACGTCAGGTGCAGGACAAGAGCTACTTCATCAGTCTGCTGAGGACCAAGATCAATGAGCTGAGCGCCGAGATCTCCACTCTGAGCAAGGAATGCGAGTCCATGACCAACGAAGAGGCCAGGATTGGGGTCTACCACAGAAAGGCGGAGACTTTGGCCAAAGAATTGGCGGAATTGACAAATGAATTGGGAATTTATAATGAATTCAATGACAGATTGCGTCTCAAAGAGGATGAGAACGAGATTAAAGAAGACATTAAGTCATTGAAGATACAGAACGAGGAATATATGGAGAAATTGGAGATCAGTTACGAGAAGAAGAAGAAAAAGGAAGAACTGATCGCTAACTATGAGAACGAGTTGAAACAAATCCAGAATAATTGGATTAATTTGAAGCGACAGTTCACTCCTGAGGACAATAAGACGTTTGAATCGCTTGAGAAGACTAATGAAAAACTTCGCCTTCAATGCGAACAATTAGAGTCAGAGATAAGCGTTTGGAGAGAAAAGCGCAACAAAATTGAAGTCAACTCTAATAGCGATTCACTCATTAGACGAGAGATATTGCAATCCGTGGCCAGACTTCGCGAACTCGAGAAACAGCGCAACCATTTGGTGAGTGAGACCAGCAATTCGGGCGACGAGAGGGGAAGGCTCTTGGCTCAGGTCAAGCGGGACAACAACGAGATCGCAACCATGGAGTCGCGCACGCAGACCATCAAAGACCTGATCCAAGACATTCAGAGCGAACTCCAGAGCTATGAGGACGTGGGCGCAGCGCTCAAGTACAAGGAGCTCAAGAAGAAGGAAGAGTCCATCGACCAGTTCCTGCTTGAGTATCCGCAACAGAAGGCGGAAGAGGTGCAGCGGATTGAGAACACAGGCGAAGAGATTAATGATCTGACCGGAAGACTGTCCCGTTGTCTCAACCACATCGATAACCTGACCGGAAATGTCAAGGAAAGTCAGAACACAACTGAGAGCAGACCTGTGAGCGGCAAACAGAGTATGGAAACGCTTAGGGATGAGAGGCGGAAGTTGGAACTCGACCTGAACAAGATCGAGCAGCTGGAGACCAAGGTCAACTCGGAGATGGACACGCTGAAGAGCAAGATCGAGACCCTGGCCAAGGACATCGAGAAATACTCGGATATTCCGAAACTGAAGGCCGAGATCGAGGACAAGTTGGCGGACATGGAGTCGGAAAAACAAAAACTAATGCAAACGTCGTCTGAATTGGAAACAAGTTGTGAACAATTGAAGTCTCAGATGAGTTCACTCAAGACTAGTATCGATAACAACGATATAAATAAAAAGCTACGAATCCTGGAGACCAAACTCCAGGACATCTTATCAGGCAATGAGTCAATCAAGTCGTCGATCAATATCGGGGTCTACACGAACACCAAATTGCAAGTGTTGGACGACATCAAGAAGTATAACCAAAAATTGCTCGGCTATTGAGTCCCAGTCAGCCAACGATTCACTGATTACCAGCGATTATACGCTTAAATACTGTTGTGTTCTGATTGTGTCAGAAAAGTATTGAATAATTGCTTTCAAATAAAGTTTAGCTAAATTTAGTCCACGAAAGAGAGAGTTGTGTTGCGAACAATTCACTTCAATTCACTATTTTTAGACTTTAATTCAATTTTCATGACTAGAACTGAACATTTTAAACCAGTTATTCACTCAGTTTTTGACATCCGATTACATAATGTGAGGCCATTAGAGGTTCAGTTGAGACCAATTGAAACCACTTTAGACAACCATTAAATATAGAACAGAGAAAACGGTTCCAAAAGAATGAATAATTATATCTTTATTTCTTTGGTCACTAAGTCGTCGAAAGACTGTTATCGTCGACTAAAACCGTTATCTCTGTAGACGCGGAATAATGAGCTGTCGTTTAATTAATTGATTTGTGGTCCGGCGAGTGGAACACCTCGTCGTTAGCACCAAATTAGAACAGAGTTTCAATGCAATCGCCAAATGGCATACAATTTACAAACAGTTTGCTTATTATATGAGTGGAAGCGCTGCTCATTTGCATTGCAGAGTTATGTGGGAACTGACAAACCGACCGAAAATGTGTGACAATAACACAAATAATTAAATTAAAACAATACAATAAAATGTCATTCGGTTTGCCATATCTTTATTGGTATATCACGAGAAATGTCATATCAAAGGCTTATCTCTCGGTTTATGTCTGTTGGCATCGTTAGCGTTAGTGTTAGCGTTTAGTGTCGAGGTTACGAACTTGGCCTGACTTGTTGAGCAGGCATTGCATTGATGGCACAACCTTGATGCCTTCCACGAACTGGCAATTGTGTTTGCAATCAATTCGATTCAACGCAACTCAACTCAGTCAGCGTTTAATTGATATTAAGGTCACATTTGTTTAAAATTGTTGACAATTTATCAAATATTTTAATTGAAAGCAAACGCTATGTCAGACCCGCTGTGAGTCATCGCAATCGCAATCGATGTCCCAATCAATTGATTTTGTTTGTTAAGCTAAGATAAGTTACGATTCGTGACATAAAAGGCTTAATTGGCGTTCAATAGAAGCGAATTCAAAGTCAAAGTCAGTTCACTTGCCATCGATTGCAAGTCTGGTTTTATAGCCTCAAAACTGGTCTATTATTTCCTATGATTAAAGACAAGTCGAGTAAAGTTTTTCTGGCAGTCGAGTCAATACAGGTTTGGCTTTTGCCTGAAGACGGGTCTCACTCTTCATGTCTTCCCTCTCCCTCTCTGACTGAGTCCGAACCGACTGTTCTGACTGCAAAACAAGTGACGCCTCTCCTGAAGGGCTGACTCGAGTCGAGTCGTTCAGCGAGCGGTGAACGAAGAATAACTGGGAGTCGAGTGAAAAGCGATACATAGAGTGAAGTGAAGTATTGAGTCAAGTCGTGGAGTACTGGAGTAGTGCTCACCAGAGCTCTCACTGTGAGCTGACTGTGGCTCTGACTCTTACTGGCCTTACGTTTGCGTCGATCGCATTCAGACTGGCATTCAATGCATTCCTCACTCGCTGTGACTGGCGATCGACGATTGGAATTGTTGTCAGTTTTCATATCAGTCCTCACTTCGGGTGATATTATTTTTTGAGCGATTCCCACATATTTGTGCTCACAGTTTGTGGATTGGATTGTTTGTGTCTGAAGTCGATTGTAATCGTCAAGTGATTCATATTTGGCGTTCAATTAGTGCTAACGATAAGTGATTATTATTGTATTGGTTGTGATCACAGTTTTGATGCATTGATTGCAATTTGCAGTTGAATTGAAAGGTTAGTAACGATTGTGAGTTAGTATTGACTCAATAGGAGTGCAATAATATTGTTGGCATTGAAAGCCATTGAAAACAACATTGAATCAGATATTTTCACTCATTTTGGACTCGATTTGTCTCTCATTTGATTGTTTTGTTTTTATCGTCAATTCGTGTTTTCATTCGCCAAAACACGGCTATCATTAAAAGTAAATACAGATTTTGAAACTAAAAACTATTGGATTTGTGTCTCAATTCAGTGTTTTGTGTTGTGTGCCAAACGAGTTGTGTTTGTCTTTTGTCAGACTATACAGCAAATTGATGGCTAAATACAAATCCGGATTCGTTTGACCTCAATATCGACCAAACGATTGTCTGATTCGGTGATTATCTAAAGCTATTCATAACAACTGAGTTGTGCCACAAATCCAATACCACATCCAAAACAATCTTCAGTCTTAAGCAGAGGTCTTCAGTCTATTTGTGTCTGATTTGCGAACCAATCAATCGATGCTTTCAATCAATTAATTTAATTAAAAGTGATTAACCGATTAATTCATTAATTGTATTCATTTTTTTGAAACAGTAATCGCAAATCAACTGAAAGTCAAAACCCTTTTCGCATTTCATTGGTTTCAATCGTTTTTTTACAATCGTTATCACAATTGAGTGCTATTTGGAATCAGATTAAAGTTCATCAGTTGTGAGCATCAAATGGTGGACAGTATTTGACTCCATTGTGTCCGGAGATCGCGTTTTGGACATAGTTGTGATTGAATGAAGTGATTGTTGTGATAGACCATAACCACAATGAAGACCAGAAGAGCTAAAGTCGTCTATTCTTATGCCCCGCAAAACGATGACGAACTCAAGCTTGAAGTCGACGACATGATTGAGGTCTTGGACGAGATTGAGGAAGGTTTGTCTTGAATGTCTCAATAGGTCATTAATAGAGCGCTAACTATGAGTGTCGTTAAGGTTGGTGGAAGGGAGTGGTCAAAGGACAGACCGGTGTCTTCCCATCCAATTTTGTGGTCGAAGTCACTTCGGACTCGCCTCAGATCAACAAAAGGGATATGTCGGACAAGAGTGACAACGACTCACTCGACGGCTCAAAGTCATCGCTCGACAACAACTTGAACGACGGCGTCGAGAAGAAACCCAAACCTATTGCCAAAGTAGGTTTCGGTGACATATTTGCCGGCGGTATTAAACCCAAGTTATCGCCGATCGGTGACTCGACTAAGAACATCCCGAAGAAGCCGCCACCGCCCACACCGGCCAACGACAACGAGGCGGCGCCCAAACTGCCACCCAAACCAGTGAGAGAACAGGCGAAGGTTCTGTTCTCATATGAGGCCCAGAACGAAGACGAACTGACCATCAAAGAGAACGATATCATCAACATTGTCTCCAAGGACATCGAAGACGTCGGCTGGTGGAAGGGAGAGCTGAACGGCCGGATCGCACTCTTCCCCGACAACTTCGTCGAACTGATCAAACCAAATGAAGATCAAAACTCAAAAGTGGCCAAAAAGCCGGAGCGGCCCACAGAAAAGCCGCCGCCGATAGCCTCGTCGAACTCTGCGACCAATTCACCGAAATTAACAAATCTAACGAAATCTGATTCAATTAAGAGTTCACACAAATCAGAAGAGTTGCCAAAAACTAGTGTCAGTTCGAACAACATTTCTGTCAGTAGTTCGGGTGTCAGTTCGGCGCCAGTCATACCCGGAAAGAAGCCAAAGGGCTTGAGTTCGTCGCTATTCCAGTCGAAACCAAAACAAGAAGCGCCACAACCCTCCGCTCCTTCCGCTCCCTCTAGTGTTAAGCCCGATGTGGTGCCGCACGAGAACGGCTCCAAAGCCGACAAAGAAGTAGATTCCAGCAGTAGAACAAACAATAGCTCAGAAAATCATTTCACATCAATGGACTCGACCGGCAATAAGTTGACTCACCTGACGGCCAGTCGAGTGAAAGGGCCGCCGTCGCGACGCCCGCCCTCAACCATCTTCATTCCGAAAGAGTCGGGCACCGAGACCAAGGAGAATGGAGACGTGTCTGTGTCTGCGGTCAACAACAACAAAGTTGAGACCAATTGCAATCATTCCAGTGAACATAAGCCAAGCCAAGCGCAAACACCACCGGAGCCGAAGCCCACTCCTTCGGCGCCTACCGCCGAGAAGCTGCCGCCGTGGATGGTGGAGCTGCGGAAGGCGCAGGAGAAGCGAAAGGAGAACCCGGAAGAGTTGCCTAAACCAAGTGTTCACTCGCCAACTAAGCCTTCGGCCAACCGTTTCTCGGGTGACTTCAGCAATAAACCACTGCAACAGTCGTCAGTCAATGACGATAATGAGTCCAATAATTCTTCGATTCATGTATTCAAACCATTGAAATCTACAAAACCTAACATAACAACCACTTCTGTTACCGCACAGCCGGTCAGTGAAACGCCGCCGACAACAGTGTCGAGCGTCACGACTGCGACCAACGCCACCAATAAGACAACAAATATAGTCATCAGTTCTGCCACAACCACCACAACAACGACTCCACCGCCAAAAGTGGAGGAAAGTGTCGCCGCAGTGACTACTGTGACCGCTGTTAACGCTGTGACCGCCGATAAGAACCTGAAGAGCAGTGAAGTCACTGAACTGGAGAAAGAGATTCGGGCGCTTCGGGAGTCGACCGTCAGTCGGAAAGACTTCGATGCGTTAGTCAAACAGGTATTTGGTTTTGATTTTGATTTTAGATTCGCTTTGGTTCGCAATTTAAGTGCTCGTCAGTCAAACTTTTATTTGTTGTTTGCTTTTTATTTTTGTCTTTTGTTGGCTAATAATTGAAACCCTTTTGCTTAGCCCTTAAACGTCGCTCACAATTAGACTTAACTATATTTCCCTCATTTACTTGTGAAGTGATATTTAAAATTGAATTTTTGCGCCAATTGTCGCACAAATAGGTCACTGAACTGAAAGAAGTGGTCGAATCGCAGAAACTATCGTACAGTAAAATAATTAAGGATCTCATTAACGATGTGGCGGAGGAACGGAAAAAGTTGGCAACACTTCAGATAGAGATCGACAGACTTCGCAAACTGACCACAACTGTATGACCGACGGCCACAACCGCGCGCACACACACTATAACCGAAAACCGATTGCGTTCTTACGTTCCGTTTAATTATTGGCGTTATTTGAGTTGCAGTTCTCATCAGACTTTGGGACCATTTCTTGCAAGTGTCGGATAAAACGAGATATTCGAGCAAAACAACTAATATTTATTTTTACACTACTTTTTAAGACTAAACTAAACATAACAATCGATTCCTGTTTTTAGAATACAAACTGAACTCGCATTCCAATCGACTCTTAATTTCGAAGATATTTTTTATTGTTTTATTATTTTTATTTGATTTGATTTTATTTATCGAATTAACGCCTAAAATGATTACATAATTGCCTTCAAATCGATCCGAAAATTGAATTCAATTTTCTTTTTATCGGATCTTATTTTCCAAAATCGACATTCGATACGCAAATACTATATATAATTATATTTAATATAATGAATAATTGAATAGTTTTTAGTTTAAAATTCGCTTTTGGAGACTAAACTAATGATATCGTGACTCAAAAATTGTTGTCAGAAACACACATAAACAAACAAAAACTCTTGACTTCAGTATTATATTCGTTGCCATCACTCGAGAGCTATAAAAGAATTTCCTTTTGTTTTGTCTGTTTTTGAGATTTGCGGCGAAACAACAAAAAGAAAATTATATTTTTATTTTAGTGAACAATATTTGAGACCATTATATGTGATCTATAATGCGATCAATAGATAGCATACAATCTATAAATAGATTTATTGTTAACCGCTTTCGAGGAAACGATTCAATTAAGTGAAGGAATTTCGAGACCAAATCACAAAATGAAATTAGATTTTCGATTCTTTTCTTTAACCGAAATCTTATTTTTGATTTTAATCTCTTCTGGATTTATACCGATAAATAACGATTAGATTAATTGTCAAAACAAATTTGATTTTGACTTTTTGTGTATTCAATCGATTATTATTTGCCATAAAATAACACATAAATCGAGAGATAAGACTATTATTATATAAGAAATGCTATTCTAATACTGTTTTACAGAAGCGTTGCTTTGATTATAAGTTGTTTTTGTGTTTCCGCGAGAGAACACTGTTATAAATGAGGTCATAATTTTATATATTTTTGATTCATTCATATATTAATTTTATATTTAAGGTTGAATTTTATTATATTTTGTGCTCGAAATCAGCGATTTTTTTGGCGAAAGATATGAAAAATTAATTATTAAAAACTTTATTATATTTTTCTCTTTGTGTGCAAAACAGACGAATAATTTTTTAGTCCCCAAAACGAAACGTGAATTTTCCGTATTTTCCGAACCGATATAATTGTGTTTCAAATTTCAAAGTAATTTAATAATTTAATTAATTATCAGACGATTAATAAAATTGAAATAAAAAGTTGAATTCGATATCAATTGAAGTCTTTATTTCGCAATTTTGGAGAAACAAGAAACTAATTGAAAGTGCAATCAAACGATGACATCAATCGTCGATTCGATTGTGTGTTTCACACGATTTGTATAAAAAACTATTAAAACTTATTTAGATTTTCAGAATCTAATTACAAATATAAGTATATATTTAGTCAGACATTGAATTTGACGCTTAATTCAAGGAATTATTTAAATTTGATGCAAACTAAAGGTCTGTTCGGTCTGTGTGTGTGTCCGCACCCAAACAGTCGGACCACTAATGACGGAACAGACCTCTCCGTAAGACTAATCGACCGAACATTTGAATAACTAATTAAATAATTTATTTTTTTGCGTTCGCTTTGAATGAATGGGAAAAAACAGTTAAACCTATTGGAGTAGTGGTCGGTCTGTCCGTCAGCGCCAGACCACTATCGGTGAGCCCTATATTAAAAGCCCTTCTCTTTTTGAATCCGTGTTCCGTACGATTTGCTCGTTATGTTAAACGCGTCCAAAAACCTGTCCACACATAGGTTCAGACATTTCTGGAGAGAGAGAGACAAATGAGTTAACCTTTTATTTGTTCAGTAATTAGTGCAGAAAAATATATATTTCGAAGTCAATAGATGTCTAATATTTAAGCACTTTTGAGATACAAAAGTCTCAACAGTTTTAACACTTTTTTGTAGCCAATGATGAAAATGTGAGAAAAACGACGAGTGATTCGAGAAAAGCAATTATTCGAAGTGACTATTGAGAGAAACAATAATAGGAAACTCGTTTCGAGTGTCGACCGTTCGGTGCATTGCTTTTTCACTGATTTATTGTAATTCATTTGATGTGAAAATCGTTGATATCAATCAAAATGTTTGTCTTTCGCAGTAATTATAGTGATTGCGAGAAAAAACGATTCAATCAATTCTTAATAACTATTGTTTGCAAACAATATTTGCAATGCGTTTGAATTGAATGAAGAAATTCAAAGCGAAAATCCCATTAGTTTTTGTCCGAATGGAAAAATTTTAAATACGTTTATAATGAGATTGAATTTAAACAATCGATTGGAGGCAAGAAAAACAGTATTTCTGGCGAAAAACCTCATAAAACAAGTGAAACGAGGCTTTGATTTAATTAAAACTTTTCGAAAACTCTTCTGTCATTGAATACGAACTGATTATCCGAAATATGTGTTTAACATATGAAACAAATTATTTAAACAAAAGTTGAGTTCATTAACGAAAATAAGTTTTGACAGAAATGAGAACAAAACTAATTATAAAGTCATTTAGTCCTTCAATAGAAACCAGGATTTATGCCTTTGTCTTAAATCGATTGTTATTTAGAGCAACGAAACCATTAATTAGTGAATCACTTGATTTGCGAATTAATCAAAACACCATTTAATAGAGAAATTCAATTAGCATTCGAGACCTGGATTGAGACCAACCATCAGCTAATTTAGTCAATCAAAGCCTCGTTTAGTTATTTGATTCCATTATCGATAAGCGAACCAAAAAAGAAAGTTAAATACAGTTATTATCGAAATGATTCAACGCCTGAGTGGTCGCCAATCTCTTCAGCGCTCAAGACTTCTGAAGAACTCCTTTCTAATGGAAGGCCGTTCGACGGCATCTGCCGTTACGCTCCCCCGACTTGTCTAATGTCTAATCTAGTAATCAATAATCATTGACCTAAACATTGACACAAATCTCAATCTCAATATACAATCGATTATTGCAGTAGACATACAAACGTAAAGTCAATCGTTTGGAATATAATCAAAGGGTTAATCGATTGGTAACAACAAAAATATATTAATCGAAAGTTTGGCCTTTGATGGCAAAGATTTGCCGCTAAACTGTCTGATTGTCGAACAGAGCAATGCACGCCAACACAATTTATAAGCACCATCAAGGTCGTCACATTATGGAACCGATTCTTATTGGCTCAAGAAGACTCATATTGCCTGACCAGAAAAAGTGATGATATAAATGGTACCGTTTCTGAAGAGTCTAGGGATGAGCCGGGCTTTGCGATGCATTTGGTGAAACACTTTTCGGTCATTTTCTAGGATCAAAGACAGAGTTAGTCCCGATTGCATCAGATTATCATCACATGTCATGTCATGTCATACTTTGAGGAGTTCCTGGGCGTTGGCCACAGCTATCTGTTGCTTCACAGTCTCCATCAGGTCTTCCTTCTGAGCGCCGGTCAATTTGCTCGAGTCCATCGTCGGTTAGATGAGATAACCAAATCAGATCAGATCAGATCAGTGGCCAATCACAAACACGTTTTGCCGACCAAAGCCCAACAATTACGTCAGCGACTGATTGCAGATTTAAATTGATTTAAATCTTTATTAAAATGGGATTACAATTGGGTGTAAAATATTTGGCAAAACTGTTAACTTGTAATCGATTTGCGCCGAAATCGGATGAAAATAGCTGTCAATGAAAGTGAGACAAAACCATGAGTTGAGGTAAACAAACATTTTGATGGAGCGATCGGTCGATTGTTCAGACATCCAAGGAAGTGATACAAGTCATCGTCGGTTCATAACTTCTCAGTGTTTACATCAGTACTTCAATGATCACCGAATCTGATGCCAATCGCGACCATGGCTTACCGTTTCGGCTGAAGATGCGATGTTTTTGGAGACGGAAACTCAAACACAACTGAAAGGCACTCAAAACACGTGATCGCGATATCAGTGCTCATAAACGACGACTGTTTGGCAGCAATTGATTTGTTTTCAACTGATTTGTCGTTTTTGTGTAAACCGTAAAAACCTTTACGATTGCAAACAAGTTCTGAACTTTTGATTGCAATTTATCTGATATCTAATTAAACTCTAGATATTAGTCGAGCCATTTAACCAACAGTTTGATGGTCACCAGCGATCACATCACTCATATTTTATCATCTAATTAGCAAATATTACAATATTATCAATACCCCGATCATATCATTATTGATTTATCCGCTGATAAATTGCTATTCACTATCAAATAAGCCATTAATCGTTCAAAAAGTTAATAAACAAAAAGATTAGAATATCGTCAAAACATTACTAATAATTATTAATAAATTTCAGTCAAAAGACAAGTCAAGTCTCGTCACTAATTGGTAAACAACTCGCGAATTGTTGTGCTGTTAAATGCCTGGAGTCAGAGATCAATCAATTTGTTTGCGAGCCTAAGAACCAATCAGTGGTGAGAAGTGATAGACTTCGCCGAAAGGCATCTGTCGATTGAGTCCTTGACTGTCGACTTGTGCGCTGACTCTGACTCTCAGCAACAGATATTACATCCCTTTTGATGCGCTTTCAAGGCTTTTCCAATCAAATTCCATCACTTCTCAGACATTCCAAGCAATTCAATTCAGTCCAATTGAATTTGAATTTGTTGTTGTCGACCATATCGGGCAAAAAGATGTCGGCCAAGAAGAGCAAGTTGTCTGAAGAGGAGAGACGAGAGAAGTTGGACCCGCTTTTGAGTCAACACAAGTGGTCTTTGGACGACTCGGGAAGGGATGCCATCAAAAAGCAGTTTGTGTTCAAAGACTTCAACGAAGCGTTCGGTTTCATGACTCGGGTGGCACTGAAGGCCGACCGTATGGACCATCACCCGGAATGGTTCAACGTCTACAACCGGGTGGACATCACTCTGTCCTCACACGACGTCAACGGCATCAGTGAGCGCGACATAAAATTGGCTCAGTTTATAGAGCAATGCGCCGCCCCTTCCGCTCACAACTGATTCAATCCAGCGATTAAATTGTGCTTTAATTAGACACTCGAGAGATGTTGTAAGACACCACTTATCCAAGGTGTTATTAAAAAGTCATTTCGAAAATTAACGATTTTTATTATTTCGAGTTTTCTTTTGTTTTGCTCTTTGTTTTTGATGTTTTAATTGATTTTTTGTTAAGTGATTTGTTTGGAGTTTTGCATTGATATTCAGTTTATTCTTATGCTTTTTCTTGTGTGTAGTCTTGAGTTCAATAGTCTGTTGATTAGAAGCATTCCTTTCAATTGGAACTAAACATAGAATTAAATCATTTAAATCACTTGAAAAGTTGATAGACATTTCTAACCTCCGACGTCTTGGTCTGTCGTCACGATCGCTGACATACTATTCACTTCTTGTTTGCCACTCTTTTCCTCAAATTTCAGATTCAATTGTAATAAATAATCCTTTAGAGAGTCGGGCAATGATTTGGTCTCCTATTTAGTGGAATAAAATAGTCGAACAAATGTGTTAAACAATAGAATAAATGTATTCAAATTGCTATTACTTTGCATACGAGTTGTTCCTCTTTAAGACCGACTTTAATCAGGTTTAACGCAGAGTAGAGATCATTGACATAAATAATGATTGCTTTCAAAATGAAACTGAAAAAAAAATAAAATAAAATATTTGAATTCAAAGCGAGAGTCAAACGAACTTCAATCGGGACAAAGCGGAGGACATCATCAGGAAATGCGGCGCCAGATTAGCCGTACGTAACCATTGAT